>OW240912.1:425699053-425774527 GCA_933207985.1 Pelobates cultripes
CATCCCTTACACACAAAGAAACACACAATGCATTCGTTACACACACTTAATGCACCCCTTACACACATTCAATGCATCCCATACATACACAGAAACACACCTTGCAGTCCTTACACATACAAACACAATTTCACACAATGCATTCCTTACACATATCAGGACATCCCCTACACACTCCACCCCCTGTGAACAAACTCATTGGTGGAACATGAAGGTGGACCCTGGGATCCAGACCTTGAGCTGTGTAAAGGACCCCCAAAAAATGCAGCTGCTTCCCGTTCTCCCAGAACATTGATTTTTGTGACCACAGTTACAAACCGCCTCCAGAGAGCCTGTTCTACACCAGACCAGTGGAGCCAGACTGCAGCTTGAGCCCATCATCATCCTCATCTGGTTGTAAGTAGGCAATCTAGTATATTATTCATGGCACTAAGCTCTAATTTACCTCACATTAAAGAAACACTATAGTCCCCAGAACCACTTCAGCTTAATGTAGTGGTTCTTGTGTCTATAGCCTGTCCCTGCAGGCCTTTTAATGTAAACACGGCGGCACTGCAGCACTGGCGTTAGTTAACATGGCAAATCATATGGGTGGGGCATTGTGATGTCACATGGGGGGAGGCGGCAAACTTTACTTTTGCCTAGCGTGGCAAAAATCCTTGCACCGCCCTGGCTGGAGGAGGCTGTGTGAGCTGTGGCTGCACAGTGTCCCATGGTAGTTAGGGTGCCGTGCGGCCAGTACAGCTCACACAAGCAAACAGCTGATAAACTGGCCGCACGGAGGAAATGTGTATGTGTGACTGTCTGCCTGTGACTGTATGTGACTGTCTGCCTGTAACTGAGTGTGTGACTGTCTGTAACTGAGTGTGTGACTGTCTGTAAATGTGTGTGTGGGGCTGCAGGGATTTTTGTAGAAGGGGGCGGGGGTTTTGTATTGGGACAGGAGTCTTTATAAGGGGGGATAAGCAGGGGATTTGTGGAAGGGGGTTGCGGGGGTTTTGTAGACGAGGCAGTACAGGATTTGTAGAAGGGACAGGACAGAGGTTTTGTAGGAGGGGCAGGACAGGACAAAGGTTTTGTAGGAGGGGCTGACAGCGGTTTTGCAAAGTTTACAAATTGTAAAAAAAAAAAAAATAAAACCTTTAACATTTTTTTTACAGGTTTTAGGGGAGGGTTAGGGGAGTGCCAAGCACAGAGATCCGCCCGAAAGGTGCCAAATGCTCTAGATACGCCCCTGGGCGAACAACCACACATACAGTTTTACACACACACACAGCCACACATACAGTCTTACACACATACTTACATGCAGACAGTCACACACACACACACACACACACACACACACACACACACACACACACACACAGACAGCCACACACATACATGCAGGCAGACAGCCACACACACAGAGAGGGAGGCGGCCATCCACACACACAGGAAGACATCCACACACACAGAGGCAGGCAGTCACACACACACACACAGAGGCAGGCAGTCACACACACACACACAGGAAGACAGCCACACACACAGGCGAACAGCCACACACACAGGCAGAACAGCCACGCACACACACACACACAGCCACACACACAGACAGCCACACACACACACACAGGCAGACAGCAGCACACACACATACACAGGCAGACAGTCACACACACACACAAACACAGACAGAGAGACAGTCACACACACAGGCAGACAGTCACACACACAGACACACAGTCATACACACAGACACACAATCACACACACAAGGACACACAGGAAGACAGTCATACACACAGTCATAAACACACACAGACAGTCATACATACACACACACAGGTAGACAGTCATACACACACAGACACAGACACCCACACAGGCAGACAGTCATACACACACACAGACACACACAGGCAGACATTCATATACACAGACACACACACAGGCAGACAGTCACACACACATATATAGAGGCAGACAGTCATACACAGACACAGACACACACACACACACACACACACACACACACACAGGTAGACAGTCATACACACACACACACACACACACACAGACACACACACTGTCATACAGTCATACACACACCAGGCAGACAGTCATACACACACACACACACACACACACACACACAGGCAGACAGTCATACAAACAGACACACACACAGTCATACACACACACACACAGACACACACACACACACAGGCAGACAGTCATACACACACAGACACACACACACACACACAGGCAGAAAGTCATAAACACACACAGACACACACACACACACAGGCAGACAGTCATACACACACAGACACACAGACACACACACACAGGCAGACAGTCATACACACAGACAGACACAGGCAGACAGTCATACACACACACACACAGGCAGACAGTAATACACAAACACACAAAGACACACACAGGCAGACAGTCATACACAGACACAGACAGACAGTCATACACACACACAGACACACAGGCAGACAGTCATACATAGTTACCTCTGTTCATTGTGAAGGCAGTGCAGCTCCCGGAGACTGTTTGTTGGGGAAGCAGGGACTCCTTCCTGCTTCCCCTGCAGCAGTTATCCGGCACTTTTGGCTTCGCCCCCCGCCACCCGGGAAGCTCCGCCCCCACAACAATTTTTTTTTATTCCCGGCTGGCCATGTGTGAGCTGTGTTGGCCACATGGCGCCCCCTGCTCCATGGCGCCCTGTGCGGTCGCACAGCTTGCACACCCCTAAGGCTGGCCCTGGCCACGTAGCAATGCTTCTTGAACATTTGCAGTCTAATCTTGGAATTAATCTTGGCCATAGATGATGTTTTCAAACATTGGTTTTTAAGTAGCTGAATTTGTCCAGATGTGAAGAATAACACTTTTAAAAAATCTACTAATACTGTTTCAGTCTAGCAATCCTTCCAATCATCTCGCCAGTATCACATGTTTATCAAGTGTTGCATTTTACTGCCCTGAATGAATACACTAGATGAAGACAGCTTCTCTCAAAGGCTTGTCGGTCCAATAAGTCCAAGCTTGTCCTTCCAAAGAGTTGTGGTCCAATAAATTGTTCTATTTTTCCATGTTTCTTCTAATATTTTGTATTTTACTATTGTTCTATACAACCTTCATTATTTTGAACTATAATCTTTGCCATGCTGAATTATCACTCGAATATCAAAAATAAGGAATATGATTTTTGTGTATTTTTGTCTACTCAGGTCAAAAAATCTATGTCTAAAGATATTCCTGCAGAGATGTTGAATGTGAAAGTCGAATCTCTGACTGCTGGAAGCATTGTAGTTAACTTTTACATAATTGTCAATGACACAACATGTCTAAATAATGTCACATACTCATCCTTCTTACCTATGATCAATAGTACAGTGTTTGCCATAGATCCAGAATCTATTGTAATTACAGGTAAGGTTACACCATCAATGAATATTCTAGAGCAGGCAACCTTGGCACTACAGATGTTGACCACATGTCCCTGATGCTTTTCCAGCATAATGCCGGGCTGCCATCAAGGGGGCAAAGGCAGTACACCTGTAAGGGATCTGGGCCCCATATGGCAAAAAGTAATTATATATATAAAAAAAATACTATTACATTTTTGGACTTTAAAATTGCTGTTTAGTGAATAAGTGAGTTTCGCATTATGGGAGCTGTAGTGCATAACATCTGTTGTTTCAAAGGTTGCCTTCACCTGTTCTAGACCATGAATCGTTAGTGACAGCTGGCATAATGCTTTATTATCTTAATTTGATTTCAGATTTCAATGAGTGTTTGTCACCCCTGAACAATGACTGTGACAAGAATGCTGAATGCAAAAACTTGAATGTATCCTACACCTGTCAATGTGTCAAGCCATACGTTGATACAAACGGGGCCAGACCTGGAAGAAGCTGTGAAAGTAAGTCTTTAATTTTACCTCAGACTGAAGCAGGGATGTCCAACTATTGGTCTATAGGAGGGATATCCAAAACTGGTCTACAGGAGGGGAGTCCAAACATTGTTCTAATGCAGGTGTATACAATCATTGGGGTATAGCAGACTTCCCCAAACTCCGGCCCTTCAGATGTTGCTGAACTACAATTCCCATGATTCTCAGCCTATCTATTTCATACATGGAATCATGAGAGTTGTAGTTCAACAACATCTGGAGGGCTGGAGTTTGAGGAAGCCTGGTCTATAGGATTGGTGTTCAACACTGGTGTAAAGGTTGAATGTCCAACACTGGTCAACAGGAGGGGAGTCCAAACATTGTTCTAAAGCAGGGGTATACAACCATTGGTCTATAGGAGGGGTGTTCAACACTGGTGTAAGGGTTGGATGTCCAAAACTGGTCAACAGGAGGGGAGTCCAAACATTGTTCTAAAGCAGGGGTTATATAACCATTAATCTATAGGATGGGTGTTCAACACTGGTCTACAGGAGGGGTGTTCAACACTGAGGTAAAGGTGGGATGTCCAACACGGGTCAACAGGAGGGGAGTCCAAACATTGTTCTAATGCAGTGGTATACAATCATTGGTCTATAGGATTGGTGTTCAACACTGGTGTAAGGGTTGGATGTCCAAAACTGGTCAACAGGAGGGGAGACCAAACATTGTTCTAAAGCAGGGGTTATATAACCATTGGTCTACAGCAGGGGTGTTCAACACGGGTCTACAGGAGGGTAGTTCCACATTTGTCTACAGGAAGGACGTAAAGCCTATAAAAGGATTGTTCCACTATTATAGAAAACAAAAAAAAAACAGCAAGTAAAAATATGGCGCTAAAGTAGTGAGTAAATATTTAAAAATAACAATAAGAAAGTTGCACTTTATAATGTGAAAAAGCTCAAAAAACATACATAAACAATAAAACAAATAATAAAGTGTGCTGTGTTTAGGATTATAATAATATTCAATAAAATTTAAAGTGCAAATACGTAAACCTTAGAAATGTACATACAATCGTGTAATACAATACAACATGTGAAGAAAAGCACAAACATGCACTGTGCAAAAACACATTATGTGCAACTCTGTGCAAACTTGGAGTGCTATCACAGAATGTGCTTAAAACAACTGAACAGTATACTCACAAAAGAGAATTCCACAATGTCTCAATGAGCATTCTCAAAATAAATTAGACAAAAAAGAAGAAGCAGTATCTAAAAAATGATATTGAGTCGAGTCTGCTCTTAACTATAGTCATTCCATAAGGTACATGAAAACTTGAGACTGCCGTGTAGATAAACACATTTATTCCCAATCTGTTAAAAACAGCTTGCCGGCAGGTAAGAACCCTCTCTTGCCACTCTGGTTTGGCTCCCCTCTGGTCCGTTTGTCTGTCACCAACTACACAAGCCTTCAGGTTGTGCTGTATTTCTTCCAGAAGGCGGGGCTTACGGCTGCCAAGCATGATTACATCAGAGCGTGATGATGCGTTTTGCTGGTATGCTTGGCTTCATCAGATCCGCCCTTTCTCCATTCAAAGTCTCAATTTAAGTCCAAAAAATGGGCATGAACTGCCCTAAAGTCCAAAAAAGAAGAAGGAAAAAGAAGAATTGAAATTAATACATAATGTTAATAGCCATAAACTGGTCCTATATATTAAATTATAATAGAAAATATTACTTTTGTTTACATTAACTAAATTACAAAAAATAATTTTCAAGTTACAAAAAATTTCATTAAATAAAAAAAACTACAAAAAAATAACTATTCAAAAGGGACACTATAGTCACAAAACAACTTTAGCTTAATAAAACAGTTTTTATGTATAGATCATGCCTCAATACTCTGCCATTTAGGAGTTAAAACACTTTTGTTTCGGGCCAAACCTCCAACCTCATAACTATTAAAGCCCCACCTGACGCCTTCTCCTACATAAAGGCCTGGGAAAGGGATCTTGGTCCCCCTGGGGACCCCTCGGATTGGGCTGACATATGGGAAGCAACAGCGACAGTGACTATCTGTGTTAACCACAGAGAGCAGGCGTATAAGACCCTGCTTCGGTGGTACCTCACCCCCCTGAGACTCAAACAAATGAAACGCACAGACTCGGACAGATGCTGGAAGGGATGTGGCGAAAAGGGAACATACATTCACGTGTGGTGGCATTGTCAACACTTAACTCAAATATGGAAAGAGATGGCCGCTGCCACCTCGAGAGCATTACAAACGGACATCCCCCTAGACCCATGGACCTGGCTGCTGTCCAGGCCCCTAGAAAATCTGACCCGAGCACAAAACAAACTAGTAGCAAAGGTGGCCTTAGCAACACGTAGAACTATAGCCACCCACTGGGGCAGCCCAGAAATCCCAACAGCCTCGGAGGCCCAGAGAAAGATTAAAGAGGCCATGGAGATGGACAAATTGTCCGCACTAATACACAAGAACACTAGATCTTTCCATAAGATCTGGGACCCCTGGTTGGCATTGTAAGACACCGCAAGCGGGGAAGGGGGGGAGAGAGAACTGCCCCCCCCTCTTTGCCACATTCCACCCCTACCCCATACCCACCCACACCACACATCAAAACACCACAACCAACAGAAAACAATTACACAAACTTGCAAACATCACGACTACAAGCAACCACCTGACCTAACTCAGGTGAACTCCACAAGCTCAACCACACACAAGATATCACACATGATATTACGACACAAGGACACTCTCCAAGTTCTAAACCCCTAAACCCCCGACCCCAGAGGCACCACCTCACCCCCAGAGGACAGAGACAGCACAACGCAACAGACAGAGTACGACAACGACACCTCACAAGGCCCATGAACTAGGCGAAGGCCAGGTTTGAGCCTCACAGCGCATCACCAAAACCCATCGCCTAGGGCCCATTCCCTAAACTCAGGGTAAACGGTGGTTACACCAAACAGAGGGGACACCCCCATCCATCTTACCCACCCGACCCTTCCAGACCCAGGGCAACAGGAGTTACATGTTGGACAACTGAAACAATGAATGTAAACAGGGATATATTAATGAGTACAAATGTAACCAATATAATTGTAACATGTTGCACCCCTTTTTCCTTTCTGTACCCCATAACGTTACAAAAAAAACAAAAAAAAAGAAAAACTCTTCTTTTGAAGACTCAAAAATAAAGAATTTTTATTAAAAAAAAACACTTTTGTTTCTTCTGTTTATGAAGTCCTAGCCACACCTATAGACTATAGTGTCCCTTTAACTATTAGTCTACAGAAGAGTTGTATCAGGCTGGTCTACAGATGGCATGTTGCACAACGTGTTTGAAGTATGTTTTAAAAAGTGTTTTCCACTCCAGAAAGTGGATTCACATGGAGTTATCCTCTCCATTTACAATCAATAAGAGCATTTTCTCTCTGTTAAAAACAGGTACATCATTAGATGTTTCTGTATATCTGTTTATATACAGAGGTGAGGTTGCATCATAGAACACACCTTTCTTCTACCAATTGAATCAAGCTTACTATATTTTATGTAGTGTTTTGTTAAGTTATCAGTGGTCTTTTTTTTGTTCCTTGCAGCCACAAATGATTCACTATTATTGTCTACTAAAAACCCATACCAACACTCAGGAGATGTTCCAACATTCTCAACATATTCAGCAACGAAAGTTGATGTCCCAGAAGAATCAAGTACAGTATTACCTATACCACGCCTTGTAACACAAGAAAAGGAAATGAAGACAAGTGTTCCACCAATCCACTCGATTGGCATTAGGGAATTAAATACAATGCCAGATTCTGTAACAGGAAACCATACCCTCACAACATCAAATACAAGTTTATTAATTACAGACCCCGTAACACACAGAGAAGAAATGAAAACGTCTTCTTCAGACAACTCTTTCAACACTGGTGAACTAAATGCAACAACAGAGTTCCCAATGCATTTCACAAAAGAATTTCATCGACAGGAATCATCAAGTACTGATACAATCCCTACAATAAATAAAATCAACAACACGAGTTCTTCTGGACCTACTGTGAGGAACACAAGTGTAATTCATATTCACACTGACGCTACTACTGCACATACAACCAGTCAACCTCTGATAGTAACTACAAAAGATGGTAACATTGTCCCCACCACTGCAAAACCAGTGACTACCAAAAATATCATTGCTGAGAGTCCTCCTAAAGTACAAGCGGGTATGTAATATTTATTTTACAGTGTAAATAGGAATGAGTTGTTAGTTATGCTCATTTATTTCCTCTATGTGTTTATTGATATATATGGTTCTTAAATCATTTGGGTTTAAGGTAGAACAAAAAGAGCAGACTGCACCACGGTTAGATATTTTTTCATTTGACAGCACAATAATGGGATTATTACACATTTGGATAAGGGGTGGACATTTAGCTAGATAAGTAGATATATATGTATAGACAGATAGATAAGTAGATAGATAGATAGATAGACAGATAAATGTGATTTGATAGACAGACAGAGAGACAGACAGTGAAATTAATGGAATCAATACATTTTAAGAATGTTGTCCTGAATTTACATCCTGATCAGGTTTAGTCAAGTAGTGATTATGGTTACATTGTTCCAAATGTGTTTAATAAATACTAATTTTTGGAAATGTGTTTGTACAATAATAAGACGAGTATAAAGATAACCACTTCTAAATTAAATATAATCTTACTATATTTTTTGTGCCATCTTCATTTCATCTGTGCTGCCTTTGACAATGATTTTACCAGATCCATCACTAAAGGACTCAAGCAATATCACATGTGAAGTGGGAGTTATTGGAATAACTATCCTGAAGTCTTATTTGCAAATGATGTCTTTTCCTGAATCATCACTGTATCTTGGCAACCCCGCGTGCAATGTTATCAACAGTACTAATACTATAGTGTTACTACAAACACGCTGGGATGACTGTGGTACTGACATGCATATTGTAAGTAATGTACCTTACCTGCTGTTTATTACACGGTATACATGCCTTCCCACATTTAATATGTCCAAATACAATGCCTTTTTAACAGAGAGGGACAGGTCTTTATAGCTTTGTTAGCACATGTTGCAACACTTAAAGGGACACTATAGTTACCAAAACAACTTTAGCTTAATGAAGCAGTTGTGGTGTACAAGTCTCACCCCTGCAGTTTCACTGCTCAATTCTCTGAAATTTAAGAATTAAATCACTTTGTTTACGCAGCCCTAGTCACACCTCCTTGCATGTGACTTACACAGCCTTCCTATACACTTCCTGTAAAGAGTCAGCTAATGTTTACACTTCTTTATTGCACAATCTGTTTAATTTAGAATTTATAACCTCATGCTCTTTTAATAGCTTGCTAGAGCCTACAAGGACCTCCTGTGTGTGATTAAAGTTCAATTTACAGAGCAGGAGATTAAAAAAACTTCTTAAGTAATTTACCATATGATTGAAAATAAAAACTTTTTTTTTTCATGCAGTCTGTGTCAGTCACGGCCAGGGGAGGTGTGTTGTTGTCATGGACAGAAACAGAAGTGATTTAACTCCTAAATGGCAGTGAATTGAGCAGTGAGACTTCAGAGGCATGATCTATACACAACTACAGTTGTTTTTGTGATTATAATGTCCCTTTAAGAGTATAAAAAACATCTTTTACCCATTTGTTTTGCTGTTATGACCAAATGAGTCATAACTTGGATAGACTTGGTTATCTTAATGTATATTCATATATATGCATATCAGAGAAACATACTACATGCCCATCATGAGACATAAAGTATGTTCTGCAACATTTTTTCTTAACATTGAGGAAAGATAAAACAAGCACTGCCATGAAGCTATCTCAAAAATTTATGTCGCCTTAAGAGCAAAACACCAGCTGCAAAAGTTATTTATTAACAAAAGTGAACAAAAATTGTTTTCTGTAGGTCAACCCTGATTACGTGCATTTAATACATGCTCATTCTAAGCCCACATACAGTACTTTTCTTTAATCAACTCTGTCCCCTGAATAATCTGCAAATAAATCGCTAAAGCACACAAAAATTGTCCTATTTTCAAATGATCCAGTAGCTTTTAACACATGTTCAATAGCTGTGTACTTAGGACATAGCACTTAGGGTTCATCCACATTAGTTTAGGGGGTCCACAGTATCTTCAGTATCCAGGAGGCTTTAGCGACACTTTTCGGAGTCCCTCAACACTGCAACAATGCTAGGATGCATCACGTAATATTACAATTGTTCCCAGCTTAAAGCTGAAGTCACATACAGTAAATGGTACAGGTTTTATCAGGATCCCCACTGGAACAGTATTGTCCCAGACTGTTGGTATACCTTGAGGATTGGGTTTGTACTAGACTTATACATGGCAGTCAAATTATGTTCTGCAAAATAATTTCTGTGGATAATAAACAATTTACGGAGTTCACGGTTTAACTCGGCCGAATTTTGTCAACAAATATAGATTTGAGAAAATGAGTCAGATGAACCAAAAATGAACCAATGAGTGTACTGCACATATATACAGTACATGATATAACCATTATGTATCTATTTAGCAGTACTCTGATTTGGTTCATAGATCAACTGAGAAAAAGTAACCAATAGAGGCAAAAAGAACAGGGGCAGCAAAGAAATTCTACATATTTATATATTATGTATTTATTAAATACATAAATGTAGACAATTTTTTACGAATCCTGCTTTTTTCAACTCTATTGGTCACTTCCGTCTTGATCTGTGAATACAATTAACATTTACTGCCTGTTCCCTAGCCGTCAATCATTTAATTTCCCATCAATCTAAGGTCCCTTTTTAGTTTTTCTGATAGTCTGGTGCCTGAGAATCGTTACTATTGTACAGAATGTAGAACCAAACACCATGTATGGAAGAAAGAAAAAGAAAATTATATTTTAAAAATCCATATAGTAAGAGACTTAATAACTATATCCAGCCCCTGTATACATTAAAACAGGCTTTAATCTGCTTGACCCTATTGTCCTGTCTAGTTGACCTCAGGACTATCATTTTGCTGTACTTAGCAACTCAAGAAAACAAAAAGATCATGTTTTATTATTAGAAATGTATTAAAAAACAATCAAAGATTTATTCATAAGATTAGATTCACAAGTACCAGAACAATACTGGATAGTAGCCCCTTTCTGCTTTTTAGCATGTACACATATTCTTTTAGCTTTTACATAGATTTTTGTTATTAATATTATTATGGGTATTATTTTTCTTTGTTTAGCAAGTGACAACCTAACCCGCATTGCAGGATAATTTAAGTGCAGAGAACCGTGACAAATTCTATTTATACATACAGATACAGGAGAAGTTGAGGATGTAGCTCATAACCATACATTGTAGCACAGTGTCTTTTTTTAAAAATAAAAAGTTTATAGGCAGAGAAGGGGACTATTTGGGATAGTACCAATGCTCTTACATTCTAAAATAAGAGCATACATCAGTGGGGTGAAAAAAAGACAAGAAAAGACAAGAGAAGACAATAGTCCCTCCTTCTCTCAGATTCACAAGATATTGAAACATCTGTGCTGGTACCCCACACCAGCTCTGACGCAGGTTAGGGAAGGGACACATTTGCAGTCGAGGCACCTAGAATAGACCTGAGTAACACAACGAGAGAAAGTACTAGAGGAACAAGAATTGGCGATTTGATTTGTATTATTTGTAACAGTATATTCTTTTGTGTTTTTCAGATTAATAATCAAACTGTGGTGAATACAACATTATATACTAGTGTCTCTTCATTGTTCCCAAATTTGATACGATCTGCTAAGCCAATAGGATCAGTACGTTGTGTGTTTAAAAATGAAATTTTGGTGTCTACTGGATACAATCCTCCAGAAGGGTAATGTAATGCAAAACATGCTCTTTGATAGCTCGTTAAAGTAGATAGGTCACATTGTATACAAGAATTCCTGAAACAAAGACAAATGGTTTTATTGTTATTTTCATGTGTATCATGTGTTTAAAACAAAAAGTCCCATGTTCCAGTTGCATTTCGATAGAAACAACAAGGTCATCTTTTCAGTCCTACCATCTTAATCTGTTAGCCCACCCCCAACCACAGATAGGGTCCTGGAATAATATGGCCTTTTATCCCTGGTTATTAATTGACCCACATTTTGCACATGTAATGGGTAGTAATGCCTTGCTCAGTGCTGCTGGCTGGATTTCCTATTGTACTGTGTTGTCCAAGTGAGTATATCGTGCGAGAACACCATCATGAACAGCTAAAGGTCTTTGGCTACATGTTAAAAAGTGACTCTGTTAATGTATTTATAGTAGGAGGTTGAAGGCCTCCATACATATTTCCTGTACTGCATCTCTAATGCTCCTGATGGGGACAATGATGTGGGTGCCCCGGGTTTAGAAGATGTCCTAGAATCTTCCACATTTATTTTCTAAATGTATTATTTTATGTGTATTTTACATCAATATATTAATATACATCGGAGTATACCAGTTAGAATAATTGTTTTTTTTTAAGTAGGAAAGGTTTCATAAATAACAAGCGGGTTGCACCTAATAATGATAAGTAGCATAGTAGTGCATAGTAAAGTATTAATGCTATCAAAAGAAAAAAGAGCAGTCATTGAACGGCATTAAGGTTAATATAACTAACAGGCAGCATAAGAAAATAAAATGCAGTCCAAGAAAGGCTGAAAGAGTAGCAAAGCAGGGGCCATCGATCCCAGACCTCACTCAGGAAAACAAGATGTCATGATATCTGAAAACTTGCATCTTGTGCAGTGGTGGGCAATCTTCGGCACTGCAGATGTTGTGGACTACATCTCCGTTCATGCTTTGCCCACATTATGGCTGTAAAAGCATTATGGAGATGTAGTCCACAGCATCTGGGGTGCCAAAGTGCCGTTGCTTAGCCCTGCTCTAGTGATTCAATAAGGACATGTATCTACTCTAGAGAAGGCTGCAACTGTGTCATAACAATTACCATGTTGTAGGCCCAAGGACTGGAAGAACACCTTCAGTTTTTTCAGAGTGGATAAGTAGAATTATTTTCCGTTATTAGTGGCAGTAAGACCCTGGGCCACCATAGACTCTGAAGGCCTTAGTATCATAGAACTTATGTCAAATGTGTTTATTTAATTGTTTGCCTGCTTGCACGACCATGTTGTTAGCAGACATGTTAATTTTATGGTAATTTAAAATTTTACATCAAGTCTGAGATCTAACATCCCCAACCTGAAGCTCAGACACTCGATGTCTGGTACAAGTCAATGTATTTTTTATAAATACACTTTGAAAACCAAAACTTTAAATTTTTTTTTATATTTTATTGTTTCATAAAACAAGGAGGAGGGATACAGAGAGAAGAAGGAGAAGGGTTGGGAAGGGAATGAAGGCTGTTCAAGTCTTACATTAGTGCAGATGCGGGTATCATACAATTGGTTACATTGTTCATATACCCGTAACAGTAGCTAGTGAACATCAGAACGAACACAATGAACATCAGAGGGTTAATCAATCTTAGGTGATCATCAACTGGGCCACCATTAGGTTGCTTTTTGGACTTTACCTCTGTCTTGCTGTGTGTCTAAGCTGTGGGGCGGGGGGAACAGGGTACCAAAAGAAAAGAAGAAACACCAGGTATGGGGGTGAGGGTGGGCGTGAGAGGTCAACCACAGTAGGCCTACTGAACTCTCGATGAGTCTCTACAAAACTTTGTTGTTGTTATAGAGGTGGGTAGCGGTCAAACCCTCTGCTTAGGCCATAGCGTGTGCATGCGGGGGGGAGGTACACTCTCTCTGGTTGGGGGGAACTTTGTAACTCCACCCTCTGGACTCAGATAGTAAACCTTTCTCTTCTGTGGAGGTGGTTGGGTGGGATGTGTTTGTGCACATGGTTGCCACACTGTCTGGAGGGAAGCATATTGCTTGGAGGACTCTGCAGCCATTTTTCGGATGTGTAGAACAGGTGGATCTTTTTTAAGAGTTGGACTCTAGAGGGGCAGATTTGTTGTTTCCAAAGGAGAGCAATGAGGTGCCTTGCGGCCATGATTATTAAGGGGCTATGTGCTTGGAAATTGCAGATACATTTTTAAGAAACTGTAAGAATAGACAGGTATATACATTACTGCTTAGGTCATTTGCACCAATGTGTCAATATCAGAGCCACTACTTCCCACAATTGGGTGTGTCATGGTGCCTCGCTTTCCCCACACAACATGTTGCATAGTCTTTGCGGCGTGAGGTACCACTGGTAGATCAACTTCCTGTGTGCCTCTATATGGGAGTAGCACCTAGTGGTCCCTTTCAATGCATTGAGAGTTAGGATCCATTCCCCAGATGTCAGCTCGCAGCCAAACTCCAGTGACCATTGTTGCTTTGCAGATCTGGGAAGGGGGTGATACGACCCAGGTTACAATTTTGCCTATGTATTTTATTCCTTTGTGAAGCCATGTGCGAAATGTTAACCAAAGATATCTCTGACAGAGCCGTAATTGGGGCTTCTAAACTAAATTTATTGCTGTTGCCCCGGCCGTAACCTGAATTGATACTATTGGTGTATAGAGAGAAGCGTGGTCAGGAATAGCTGTACATTCTAACGCCTAAGATGTTTAGGTGTCCACAAGATTTCTGTCAGTAAAGTGCTTGAAGCCCGGGAGATTTCCATGCCGACCGCTTGCGCCTCGATTTTTTGGGTCATGCAACCTAATTGCCGATTCTAATAAAGAAACCTTATGGTACATAGTTACATTGGCCCACTCCGCCTTTGGAGGAATGTTTTTGCAGAAGGACGAGCAACACCTGGGATCTATGGGAGTACCAGACAAACTGGTTGATAACTGATTGGATATGTTTGCTAAAGGGGGTGGGAGGGGTTAACGCATTCTGAATGTGTAAAGTAATTTTGGTAATATAACCATTTTGGTTGTGTTGACTCTGCCTAGCCAGGAGAGCTTGATTTCTTTCTATTTTGAAATTGCGGTGGCACACATTTGAGGTAGGGTTTTGTAGTTAGGTTTGAAAGTTCCTTGCAGGGAAGGAGACAGTTTGAGCTCTAACACAATATAGGGAAAAAATGGCAACGTCTTAAGACTTCCAGTCTATCAAATAAGTTGCACCCCCAAAGCGGGTGTTAGTCTTAGCAAAAGTAAAACTGTTGTAAATTAAACAATAAACAATTATACATCAAACAATAAATATGGGCACAATTTGGCAAATTCAGCCTATATCGGGTCTGCAGATCCTGCAGCATTTTTTGTATTGAGGAGTCTGTCGCTGGAGCTTGGGTGTGCATGGAGATGCACATGCTGTCACTGCGGCCTGAGCAGGAGGCAGGCGATCGAGCTCCGTCTGTGCCATCTTGGGATTGCGGTGAGGATAGCTCTGCAGTGCAGATTTTTGCATTGTTTTCTTGGTCGATTTCTGTGACATGTTGTGCAGGGACAGTGTGTGACCCTGTATCTTGCCAGTAGCAGACTAAGAATCGCTGGGAAAGTCGCTACTTAGTGATCCCTCGTGAGGAGCAGGCAGCTCACACGTCAATCTTGGTGAGCTGCTAAGCCACGACCCCCGGAAAACCAATATTAATCTGGCAACTTATCTAGCTGAACCTGGCTGTATCTGGCCAGCGCTGTAAAAATTAGTTGCAACTGATTTGGCATTAAGGTGCATTCCTTCAAAACCAGTTGTAGTGGTTTTTGGGATTTTTAGGCTTATTTACTAAATTGAGAATTCAAAGTGAAGTGAATTTCTAATTCAAGTTAAAAAAATAACTGACATGGAAAAATCAGCTATGATTCCAGTTCGACCTCAAATTTGAAATTAACTTCAAATTCATGTTGGATTCTCACTTTGATACATAACCCTGTTCGTGAAGAAGAGACGATAAGGAAAAAGTCTCTTAAAGTCAACAATTAATACAGTTTGGCAATTTTAGCAAACATTTTGCTATTTGTGTTTTCAATTCTCGTAAATAAACCACTTAGAAAGGATGACATGAAGATTTTTTTTCCAAGAAAGCTATTTCCAAATGTCCAAGGTGATTGCAAGGTCACTACGACTGAACCTTTAAAGGATCGATAAACACATGTTGTAATATATCAAACAGCATGTTAGCATGTTAACAGTGAGGTTATCTGCTCATATATCATAATATTCTATTAACATCTAACAATATTCTTTGAATTAAACTTCTTAGCCTGGCTATTATGGCCTCTATTTAATATTTTGGATAAACTTTAAAAAAAAAGAAAAATCAAACTATTAAAATATCAAAAGCTGTATCATATAAAAAAATATTACAAATCATAAAATATTTTTTAAATATCCAATCATGTGAAAAGATTATCCAGAGATACTAAATCAAGGTCTGATATATAAAACGTTTCCATCCATTTGTGTATATCAGTATAGCGATTCTGCTCATAACTATAATCCCATCACAATATTACAACAGATTTTTTTTTATTGTATAGATTACAAGAGAGTTAAATAGCTGAGTCAAAGCATTTCTTCAAATAGTTTTTTTAGTATTATTTTACATTTAGCATTATTTATTTTACCAAATCACAATTTGCTGTAATAACTCTGATATTGTTTTAGGTTTCAAACAGTCATTGAAAGTCTGGAAGGCGATGGGACATTTATTTCAGAATTCCAATTGTTTAACGGAGATCAGCCCCTAACTCAGAACCTCACTCTGTCTCCCAGCGATGATGTCAAAATTCAAATTAGAGTTAAAACAGAAGACCCCAAATTTAAGGCGGTCATAAGTGATTGTTGGGCTACTCCATCCCCGAGTTCAGAAGACTCTGTGTCTTTTCCATTTATTAGAGACAGGTAAATAGCAGCTTCTTACAAATTGTGCAATTTTTTTTCTTTGTAATGTTTCTTTAGGTCATTTAAAATGTGAAACGAAACCTCTAATCTAACATACTAACATACACTAACACACACTAACTCATACTAACACATACACTAACACACACTAACACATACACTAACACTCATACTAACACATACACTAACACATACACTAACACTCATACTAACACATACACTAACACACACTAACACACACTAACACATACAGTAACACACAAACACATACACTAACACACACTAACACATACACTAACACACAAACACACTAACACATGCACTAACACACAAATACACTAACACATACACTAACACATACACTAACACTCATACTAACACATACACTAACACACACTAACACACACTAACACATATACTAACACACACTAACACTTATACTAACACACACTAACACTCATACTAACACATACACTAACACTCATACTAACACATACACTAACACACACTAACACACACTAACACATACACTAACACACAAACACATACACTAACACTCATACTAACACATACACTAACACACACTAACACATACACTAACACACAAATACACTAACACATACACTAACACACACTAACACATACACTAACACACACTAACACATATACTAACACACACTAACACTCATACTAACACATACACTAACACTCATACTAACACATACACTAACACTTATACTAACACATACACTAACACTAACACACTAACACATATACTAACACACACTAACACTCATACTAACACATAGTATTATTCTCTCTACCTCTTGTGCTTGTCTGTGTATATTGTACGTTCTCCACTAATTGTACAGTGTTGCGGAATCTGTTGGCGCTTTATAAATACCAATAATAAATAAATAAATAAAAGTATACTAACATACACTAATACAGACAGAGTAACACGAATACACTAACATTATTATTGTTAATATTATTATCTCCATTTATATATTACCAACAGATTCCACAGCACTTTACAATATTATGAGAGGGGGGTTTAACTATAAATAGGACAATTACAAGAAAACTTACAGGAATGATAGGTTCAAGAGGACCCTGCTCAAATGAGCTTACAAACTATAGGAGGTGGGGTATAAAACACAATAAGACAGGAGGTAGCAATCAAATAAGGTGGGAGTGAAGCAGAGCTGGAGGAGAGAGTAAAGTGCTGCCCTTTAGGAGAGAGCAAGAGACAGGTACACACATTAACATTCATTCTAACACATATACTAACACACACTTACACTCATATTAACACTTATACTAACACTCACTAACACATACACTAACTCTCATACTAACATGTACACTAACAGATACTAACACTGCTGCTTCCACTGATTTATTTATGGTTGGGTTGGCCCATAGTTGTGGGAGTTGTGGCACATACATGAACATCCTAAGCATGCCGCCTGGTATCCAGGATATCTGTGTGGGACCCTCACTATTGCCCTCCACAGTTTTTTTTAATTTGCTGATAACCAGCATGCTATCATAACTTGCTTCTTCTCCGGTCTATCTTGAAGGTGTGCTTTGGAGAATACATTCACTGTTGTTCATACTAATGGAGAATCGAACAACGCTTCATTCCAAACAAAGCTGTTTTCCTTTGTCCGTAATCCTATTGTGTATATTCACTGCAGACTGCACGTGTGCAAGGAAAGCGTTCCAGGATCCTGCAAACCGGTATGTAAGAAAGGATCTAATATCCCATCACATTTCTGGATTCATGTAGGTATACGCTCCATTACATATAGGAGCACACTTGTATCACAGTACACAAATAGTCTGTAAACTCAACACATTAGATAAACGTTACATACTGACAAGTTTTGTTCAAAAAGATGAATATTGCTACAAATAAGAACACAAGAGATCAGTTTTAAAGAGATTCTCTTTAGAGAGAGTTGTGGTTGGACACCCGATGCTACAAATACCTAATTGGGTAATACGGGTTACTTTTGATCTTATTGCAGAGTTGTAGTTATTTCCGTACCGCAAGGAGTGATGGCAATGTCTTTACAAGCGTTACAAGGATGGGACCCTTACGTCGAGGCAACCAGCGTACGTATTGAGAGCTGTAGATGGTTTGTTTTATTAATTATATCTGTAAAATACTCATGTCATTAAACACATTGAATTAAGGTATAGTGACTGGGGGCTCCAGGTACTATGACCTATTCAAGGAGATGAAATGTTTATAGTGACTAGAGTGTCCCTTTAATTTAAAGTTTGTTTGTTTTTACAAATATAAATATAATCATAAAGCTTGAATAAAACAACAATCTGTCATTTTATATGGCCTGAGAGCAGCTTCTAGACACTTTATCATTGGTTTTGGGCCACAAAGACCTTATACTGCAGTTGCTTATACTTCCTTACAATGACATCCACACATTCACACTCTGTCTGTCCCCTGTTACTCTCCTTGCCTAGTTATCTTCTCAGATGTTCCAGACTGCTAAATGTTACCTAACCATATACTCCCCAGATTTACCATTTTATCCCACCTTGATTTCTTGCCCCCTGCAAGGATTGGGAAGGATGTATTCGGTTAAGAAAGAGGTGGAACTACAAAAGATAGAGGGAAGAAATAGTATAATTAACATGGGATGGAACAAGAAGAAATATTATAATTAACATGGGATGGAACAAGAAGAAATATTATAATTAACATGGGATAGAACAAGTATATATAGGCCTACTTTAAAGACAACACGTGATACCATCTGAATAGGAACTACTCGCATAGATCGTTCATTTTTTGTTCTCAGTATGTGAATTATACACTCTCTGCACTATTTAAACATTAATATCTTCTATATATTTTTGTTTTTTAGCACATGTCCCAGAGCCAGCTCCGGAGCCCCATCTTGGTCCGGGATACATCGCTCTTATTATTGTAGCCATCTTTGCTTTTGTTGCTGGTGTGGTAGCCATTTTGGTTTGTTGGCACGAGAGGCGTACTGGAAATTATAACTTCAAATTAAAATGTAAAGATGTTGGATATCAAGTGTTCTTCAACTAGACTCAACAAAATTATTCTATTGGTTTATTCAGATATTAGCAGTGGACATTCTTATATCACTGTTCTGTGAAGCAATTGTGGCTAAGCTCTGGTACTCTAGCTCAGTGGTTCTCAAAACAGTCCTCAAGACCCACCAACAATCCAGGTTTTGTTAGTATCTCCATTGGAATAAAACAGGGAAATACATAAATACTGGACTGTTGGTGGGCCATGAGGACTGGTTTGAGAACCACTGCTCTAGCTGCTCTGTACTTCAGTTCTTATGAGATTCAGTTGACCAGATGTCCACCTGAAGTCCCCATTATCTGGAATACCAAAGGTTAGTCAAAGTTGCTCTACCAGATTTATTGACTAAACAATGAGTAAGCCCAGAAGCATCACCATGTTCAATAGGAACATCTGATGTCTAAACTGACACAGGACAGATACACTTACAGTTCCAAGAAAATAGGATCACACATTGAGGAGAACACGGTCCCTTTAGGATAGACTTAGCCCTTTGATTATGAAGGTTTAAGATATTGCCATTCTTAAGCAACCATATTGTAATATATTTTCTTTCCTCAGTAAGCTGTTAAAAGTTTCACTTCTATATAATTCTATTTTTTTCTATTTTAATTTCATTTAAGCAACTTCAATGTAAAAATATAAAGTACAGTATAGAATAGCTATTTGTATAAGTTCATCCAGAAGTGTGGGTTGTCACCTAGCATTCTTCTTAATTAGTTTATGGAGGTTAAAACAATAGTTATTAATGTACACAGGGCTGTTATGTTACATTATGGCTGTTATATAACAAAACCATTAGAAAAAACAAACAAACAATAGAATGTATTACTTAGGTCCAGTGATATATTTAGATACTTCAGGATGCTAACAAATAAAACACATTGAGTGAATGATCCCTGGATTTGAGTGAATGATTAATGGATTTGAGTGAATGATCCCTGGATTTGAATGAATGATCCCTGGATTTGAATGAATGATCCCTGGATTTGAGTGAAGGATCCCTGGATTTGAGTGAAGGATCCCTGGATTTGAACGAATGATCCCTGGATATGAGTGAAGGATCCCTGGATTTGTGTGAAGGATTCCTGTATTTAAATGAAGGATCCCTGGATTTGAATGAATGTTCCCTGGATTTGAGTAAAGGATCCCTGGATTTGAGTAAAGGATCCCTGGATTTAGTGAAGGATCCCTGGATTTGAATGAATGATCCCTGGATTTGTGGATTTGAGTGAAGGATCCCTGGATTTGAATGAATGATCCCTGGATTTGTGGATTTGAGTGAAGGATCCCTGGATTTGAGTGAAGGATCCCTGGATTTGAGGAAAGATCCCTGATTTGAGGAAGGATCCCTGATTTGAGAACAACCCTGATTTGTGGATTTGAGTGAAGGATCCCTGGATTTGAATGAATGATCCCTGGATTTGAGTGAAGGATCCCTGGATTTGTGGATTTGAGGGAAGGATCCCTGGATTTGAATGAATGATCCCTGGATTTGAATGAAGGATCCCTGGATTTGAGTGAAGGATCCCTGGATTTGAGTGAACAATCCCTGGATTTGTGGATTTGAGTGAAGGATCCCTGGATTTGAATGAATGATCCCTGGATTTGAATGAAGGATCCCTGGATTTGAGTGAAGGATCCCTGGATTTGAATGAATGATCCCTGGATTTGAGTGAAGGATCCCTGGATTTGAACGAAGGATCCCTGGATTTGAACGAATAATCCCTGGATTTGAATGAATGATCCCTGGATATGAGTGAAGGATCCCTGGATTTGTGTGAAGGATTCCTGTATTTAAATGAAGGATCCCTGGATTTGAATGAATGTTCCCTGGATTTGAGTAAAGGATCCCTGGATTTGAGTAAAGGATTCCTGGATTTGAATGAATGATCCCTGGATTTGAATGAATGATCCCTGGATTTGTGGATTTGAGTGAAGGATCCCTGGATTTGAGTGAAAGATCCCTGGATTTGAGTGAAAGATCCCTGGATTTGAGTGAAGGATCCCTGGATTTGAGTGAACAATCCCTGGATTTGTGGATTTGAGTGAAGGATCCCTGGATTTGAATGAATGATCCCTGGATTTGAGTGAAGGATCCCTGGATTTGTGGATTTGAGTGAAGGATCCTTGGATTTGAATGAATGATCCCTGGATTTGAATGAAGGATCCCTGGATTTGAATGAAGGATCCCTGGATTTGAGTGAAGGATCCCTGGATTTGAGTGAACAATCCCTGGATTTGTGGATTTGAGTGAAGGATCCCTGGATTTGAGTGAAGGATCCCTGGATTTTCTGAGCTTTGGTCAGAAAGTGTTTATTGCTGGTGGTAGACATGCTGTAATACAGAGGAAGACATTGGGAATATTTTCAGCTTTTTTTGTTTGGTGCTGGTAACATTCTTTTGTCTGCACCTATTGCATACCTCCTGGGTGTACAGGTTGCGATCTAAAGTTAAGTTCTCGGTGATCTAGTTGAGAGGAGCAGCCTGTCCCCTCTGCTTTCACATGGCTTTTCAGTACCAAGTATAGACACCAGGATATAATTTCCTATTTCATGCCCTACAATATTTAACACATTGAGCCACGAAGGGAGCAGAAAGAGTAATCTTTGTCAGAGAGACAGGTCTTATGCTGCCCCCGTAACAGCACCAGATAAAAATGGTGTCACACAGGCTACAGAACTGGTGTATATTGTTTACAAATTTGTCATCGTGCTCTTTCACATTAGCATAACTTGCTTCAACTCATTTATGTATCATGATGCTATATTATTTGCTGGTCGTCCGTGTGGCTTTTCATGACGTAGATGGACAATGTGGAACTTTCCAAAGAGCTGGGCCAGTCACCATGCAATATATTAACCCTTTACTAGTTCACCATAGCTGTACGTTGTAACTACTAATACAGTCAGGTATATTCAAGCAACTAGATCAACTGTGACATACTCATAAGAAAGGGACTGACTAGAAGGTTAAAATATCAACAAATAAAAGGAGCAGTGAAAGCTGGCCAATTGGGACACATAGGGCAGATCCCTCCTCAGTTTTTGTTGCAAAATTAAGTAATACAATTAAATATAATTATAAGTTTTTGTTGGAAATGCTGCTAAGAGTAACTAATCATGCCCAAAATTTGGGGCATTTTTAGAAAAAAAACAAAAAGCCAACCATATTCTCGGTATAAACCTCTCAGACATGCTCAGTCTTCTGTAGCAGGATTTCCGATGTCACTCATTGGCATTGTATCGGGTCACTAGATCCTGTATTCCCTAAACAACAGGCCTATACATTGTATATATTGCTTTCTAGAGCTGTCATTGGGTTACAATATAAATGGGTGGAATAGGACCTCTTTAAAGTGGTTGCTGTTTCTCAAATGCATGTTTCTATGGGTTAGGCTTATGGTGTTAAACAGAGCTAAAAAGGACTGTTCTGTATAAAGGAATTGTTTGTAAATGTTAACGGAACATAGCAAGATTTGTGTGATTAGATTTTCTTTTTCAGATTTATCTCCTATATCTGTATACATAGAATTCTCAGACGCCCTTACATCCCTTCAAAATCTAAAGTTCTATATTACTTGCCCCATGATTTTGATGACACACAGATTCAGGAATATAAGTCTCACTCCTCTCTTCACAATGAGATAAATGCTATTACCATGTAGTAAAATTAAATATATCTAAAAAAAAGAAAAAACTAACTTAGTCTCAAATGGTGCCCTTCGTACACAGGCTCTTGTCTATTGACAAAACTGGCTGTGGAATCTGTAATTTCTTTGACAATTTATAAAACTGGCCATGTCAGTAAAAAAAACTTTACAGAGCTAATAGAAGAAGGAGGTGTGCTGTGCCAGAACATTTAGCTTTTTCCCCCTACTCAATAAGCTGTTCTTCAGGTCATTGACAAGCTTTGGAAAGCCACGATCGCATATGCTAGTGTTCAAGTCTTCACCACAGAGGATTCTCAGTGAGAAGCCTCTAATTGGAGAATTCCCCGCCAGATCTGGGAACGAGGGGAGGGCTTGCCTAGTCTAAAGCTGCAGGTCTCAAGCTTTTACAAGCTGTATTTATATTCTTCCCTGCAAAACTTTCCTTTTTCAGGCAAGCACGTGATATCATCAAATATAAATTTTCTGCTTTGAATGTTTGTAGGTTTTTAAGACTCAGCTCATTTAACAGACATGTAACATGACTGCAATAACTGTATTCATCAGAAGACAGTGTATGAAGCCGCAGATTTGGCAAACGTGGTTGCAGTCAGTTTTATTTGTAAAAAAACGAGTATGAAACTATTTGTGTGTTTTATGTTTTCTACTCTGCACAGTTTGATTTATGTGTTTTATGAGTTACGCTAGTTGCCCCCAGGTCATTCCCTGATATATTTGTAACCCACGTTTGCCATCAGTCCAGGAAACTCTTCTGTGTCATGCCATCCTGGTTGATTTCCAGAGAAATGTGCATAATGGCTGCATGTTCAGCCATATCTGGCCACCTTACCCAGCAGTGTGCCTTCCCAGGATGGCAAACCAACTTTACAGATGATTATGTCACCAATGTCACAAATTGTTTCACAGGCACGCACCTATGTCAGTTCATCCACACCTCTCACATCCATACTTACAAAAATTGGCAACACAATGTACACAAGATATAGCACATTATAATAATGCTATCAGTCCTTACAGTTAACATGCGCATACACAAATCTTCACATATTTATTTTACGTAAAAGAACACAAGGAACACTCCAAGGTCTATAATTATTACAGAAAACTGTAGTGGCTATGGTGCTAGAAGTATCCTGCTTTCACTTCCCCCCAATGTTTTTAGTCAAAACTTTTTTGGGAACGTTTTGACTTCTTATCTTGGGCTCTCTCCTGAGCTAACTGTTGGCATTGGTTTAGATGGAGAGCTTCTGGTCATCCGTTGTGGGTAGTGATGCCCATTTAAGAAGTCAAACAAATCTAAAATGGATTTACTAATTATGTTGGGAGGGGGTGTCAGGTCACTCCTAGCACGCCATGGTGTTTATAGTGCTCTGATTGTTCCTTTAAACAAGGGCCACACAACTCACTATACAGCTAACTGGCCAGGATTTAGTATTTAGAAGTGAATGCATCTCCAGTGTAATCACCTTAAAATGAAGCAAGCTAAACGATTGTTCACTAAACCTGAACTCGTCAGCAACTGAACGAGGCATTGCAAATTATTGGTCAAAAATAATTGACCTGGAAAAAAAATTAAAACTAAGCTAATTTCCTAGTTCAATAATTTGTCCAAAAATGTGCAATCCCTAGTTCAAATTCTGCCAGTCCCAAGTTTAGAGCGAACAACCTCGATCAAAAGTATATATGATAAAGTAAAAAAATAAATAAAAAGTGAATATTTATTTATAGAAGATACAAAGTTTTACTATGAAATTATTTAAATATTTTAATACTTGCATTTGCTGCTTATGAAAATCGGTTGTGTCCTTTATGTAAAAACCCAGAATACATGTTGGATTTTACCCATAATAGGCTTGGTTGGAAGACTCTGTCAATAAATACCTTTAGACTATTTTCTGTGTCTGTGATTATTTGAAGGGAAGGATGCAATTCAATAAAATGTGAATTGTTAGGAATTCAAAGTGAAAGGGCCAATATTTTGAATTATAAAAATAAATATACCGATAATATGTAAGTCTATGTCTTGCAACCCCAGATGATTGAGTAATATATAAACACATTATATATATAAATAAAATCAGGGGTCAAGTCCTGGGGAAAAAAGTGTTGGGACTTACCCAAGATCCACCCACTCCCCCCCCCCCAAAAAGAAATTATTCGCTCGTATGCATATATATTTCTCAGAAAATACAGTGCAACAATTATTGTAAAGTGCCAGTCTACAAAGACATCTCCAAAATACACATGCAATAAACAAATAAATATGTTTATATTCAATATGCAATATGTAGTGTTCTTCCCCCTCCTCCTCTGTCCCATAGTGTTTTTCCTGCCCCCCTGAACCATAGTGTTCTTTACCCTCCTCCCCCACAGTGTTCTTTTCCTTCCTCCCCTGTCTCATAGTGTTCTTTCACCACCTGTCCCATAGTGTTCCTTACCACCCCTCTCCTGTCCCATAGTGTTCCTTACGACCCTCCCTTCCCGTGTCCCATAGTGTTCTTCCCCATCCCATAATGTTCTCCCCCTCCCTTGTCCCATAGTGTTATTCCACCCTCCCCTGTCCCATATTGCTCTCCCCCATCCCTTAGTGTTCTTCCTTACTCCCTCCTACCCCCTGTGCCTAAGTGCCCCTCTTCCCCTCCCCCCCGGTCCCTGGTGTGTCTCCTACCTCTCATTGTAGCATGGCCGAGCGGAGCAGTACAGGAGCTTCAGTTTCCTGCGCTTCCTCTTAATCAGGCTGGGTACAGGAAACATAACTTCCTGCACCATGGACCGTGGTGCGCACTAGGGCCACGCTACACAGAGTGACTGGTAGGAGGGAGCACTGTGCGCCCACCTCCTGCCGGTCACTCCAATCTTGCACCCCCTGGGCCTGTGCGCCCCAAGGTGCCTTATGGGCGCGCCAGCCCTGCCTGCAGGATTATTAACAAGAATGGCGTTAATAATAATGATAATAATAATAACACAATACATGGTACAATGACTTATGGGGCTGGCATAGATTTTTTTTTTCCCAGGGCTGGTTTGTATCCCCAGTCTGGCCCTGGAGACATGGTCATACTATGTTACGATATTGTCCCTTTTAGGGTTCTCCACCAATATACAGTATATGGTATGTAGGCCAGCCTCTAATGTGTTGACCCTAGAAGGTGAAGTGGTGGGGTGCTTAATCAGAAGAGCTTATTCAGGGTACGGATTTTGTGTTTTAAATCCAATACTATAACACAGAAGAAAAGGACCCACACTCAAATCCACTTAAAACCAGGTGCGCCGAAGCAGGAGCAGGACTAGCAAATCCAAAACACTTATGATAAAACAAGAAAAAAAAAAAATCTTCAGGCACTCATGGAATTAAAGCCAAAGGCAGATTTATAGGATCAGGAAAGGAAAGTAATGTTTCGACCTATTCATAGGTCTTTATCAAGCTCTATTGTGTTATTTTACTAAGATACAAAAATGTAAAAGCAAGATTTTCAGCCGATAAACAAAAGATGTCTTTCTTCTACTAAATCTGTGTTTCTAAGGTCTGTAGCTTTCAACACTACAACCTCTCGTGCAGAATGTCAAGTTAAATGGTGGGTAAAATAAATTAGGTCCAGGCACTCAAGACTGCTGCTGGAAGGCAGGTTTATTGGCACAAAGAGTGCAATGTTTCAGCCTACACAGAGGCCTTTATTGAGCTTGATAAAGGCCTCTGTGTAGGCCGAAACGTTGCACTTTTTGTTCCAATAAACCTGCCTTCCTGCAGCAATCCTTAGTGCCTGGAACTAATTTATTTTACCTACTAAACTGGGTTTTGACAACCCTGGCAATGTTAAGCACCTGGATTCCTAAGTTTGTGTAGCCTCCATTTTTGAAGACTGCACTTCCAATCTTCTCCACTAGATGGCGAATGTGCATTGCATTTTCTCTAATTTATTCAAATCACAGACCAATAATGTTTTTTCTTTCTATTAACAAATCTAACATTCATTTTTTACATAAATCATCCAAAAGGAAAAATCTGAACTTAAAAGCCTCAACTGCCACATTAGATTCCCCCTTGGATGTGTTAATCTCCACCACTACCCTTCACCCTTTTTTGGTATTATTGGGTCTCATGTTAGATTTGAAGCACTGAGATAGTTGTGCAACAAGCCCTGCCATATCAGTTTTGTCCTTTATTAACTTTAATCCATACTTTCTTTGGTAGATTTTCTTTATGGATGCTACATATTTGTTACAGTACTTATGTCATTGTTCTGTTTTCTGTTGCTGCTGTTTGTTGCTTATTGTTGAATTTGCTCAATAAAAATACATTGCAGCAAAGTCCCAACACAGACAATAAAAGCGTAACATAGTAAAATGACTGCTGTTAAATGTTGGATATAATGTATTTGTATTTATACATGCCATATGTCCTAAATTTAAAAGATCTCTAAAGGAAGGATTACCATATCCACCATGTTTTCACAGACATATATCACGTATACATATTGATGGGCAGCAGAGCCGTTTTAACCCCTTAAGGACACATGACGGAAATATTCCGTCATGATTCCCTTTTATTTCTGAAGTTGTATCCTTAAGGGGTTAATGCATGGACATGCCGGGCAGCATAGTGGCTGGAAAGGCCAGTATATTATACGGGGAGAGTTAGTCGGACCCTTCAAACCTTCTTTATTAAAAGGTTTAGGTGGACTAATCACCTCAGTATCAGCTGTTATCTGTACATGCAATTTTGCTGATGCGAATACATATCTTGACCTTGATGAAAACAACGTACACGTACTAATTGTACATAACTTGAAAACGAGAGAAATCTCAATGTATCTTTCCTGGTAAAATATTTTATAAATAAATAAGCAAGACATAATCCACACATATTTACTGAAGCCGTAAAGCTATGATAAAGTTCTTCTAATATTTTAACAGTCCATGTCAGTTGCCTCCCCTTGCTACCTACTAAACGTAAATAACGAAATAATTAAATCTGTGTTTACCAATGTTGAAATTGCACTCAACGTGGTTATGTTCATGATGGTGACCAACTGTACAGGAAAATGTTCATTTTCAAGACTGAAATTTAACAGTCCTTTCCATTTGATAAAGTCTAAATTAATTTATTATTCATGCTATGTGGCGTTAATCAGACAGATGAGGCCTCACACGGAAAAACTTCACGTTATCACACACATTAATGTGGACAAGACAGAAATATTATGAAAAAGGTAACAAGGCGCCTTACTGGCAAGATTGCTAAAACGCAAGTTAGAAGTGAAAAAGATATCGAAAATGCACACTGCATCCATCAGAGATCAGATATTCCAACAGTATTATGAATCGCTCCATAACCATACAACCAACCCTTTCGCAAATGGAAACAGCATGGCACAACGCACAAACAGAACAGTTTTTAGCTACTCTCAAACTCCCTACGTTACCCACAATCGCCAAGGAATGCATGGCAGCCAAGATCACACTGGATGAACTACAAAAAGCCCTCAACGCCTTCAAAACCACTCAAAAGCTTGGACCCTGATGGCTTCACTGCCATCTACTATAAAACATTTAGCTCTACTCCTACCACATCTCTGTCGAATATTTAAGGGATCCAAACTTCCTCTCAATATGCTGGTGGGATATCTTTGCCTCCTACCCAAACTGTACAATTAGAGCTTTATTAGAGTTATTGGGACAATACTCCATGATGTCTGACTATAAGCTTAATTTAGCAAACTCAGAATTACTACCAATAGGAGTAGATGATGATTACCTCTCTTGCTTACAGCAAAAATATCGCTTTCAAATTAAGACTACCCACATTACTTATCTCAGAATTAAAATCTCAGCAAACCTCACATATATCTATGAGAATAATGTCACACCCTTGTTGGCAACTGCACATGCTGATCTCCAATGCTGTAGATGCTTGAGTGTGTCCTGGCTGGGTCATGTCACCTCCATTAAAATTAATCTGTTATCTAGACTTTTATATGCATTTTAAATTCTGCCAATTCCCCTCTGCAGTACTGATTTTAGAGCCATACAACTCGTAAAGGATATGTTCATCTGGAGAGGGAAGAACCCCAAATCCATAGTTCTGTAATAGTCCCATGGACGACTAGGCTTACCCAATTTCATACACTATTTTAAGACCACCTAGCCCAGATCCAATAGTGGCATGCAGTAGGTCAAAAATGATGGGTGGATTTAGAGCACTCTATCTTTGGAATTTATAATCCTTCCTTCTACATGTGGGTACCAAACCACATCTCCTCCTCATACTCTCTACTGTCCCTTCAAATACACATTCATTTCATTTAAGGGATCGAGTCCAGGACAAATTTGAGTTTTCAGCATACCCATCCCCCTCCCCCATACTTGTATGTTGAGAAATAAACAATCTCCTCCGGCATGACCCCTAAACACGTTGCCAATTTTGAGAAAAGATAAATTTTTTGTGTGCTTCTTTTATATACCCAGATTAGGACAATAGAAGATACAAAAATACCTCATCCTACTTCCCTTGCTACATTTGAATATTTCTGATATATGCAACTTTCAATTTTACCTCATTGCAATTGGTGAAACAGACAGGCACAGCATCGCTCAGGGCCTTTGGAAAGTGGTGAATGGATCTGAGGGGGTCACATTTTGGAAATATCTCTATTTATTGCAGCACACAACACACAAATCACTCTCACATAAATCGCATCTTGGGAAAAAGATTTGGGATCTTTAGAGGAAGACTAGTCAGAAATATCGGATGTTTGGAAGTCTCTTACTATTTGTTTTAACCATAAAGAACAAACCTACAAAATGTTATTTTACTGGTATATAACTCGCCTCAGGTTGGCAAAAATGCTTCTCCTCGCCAGTGACACGTGCTGGAATGGAAGCGAAGAGGTGCGCTCCATCCTCCACTGTTGGTGAGCTTGCACAAAACTCTAACCACTTAAAATTCAAGTTACAGAATTCTTATCAAAACTTTTTACTCGTATCAAAGCCACTAGAGCCAATTACATGAGCAGAGAACAAACTGGGAGCTAGTATAGCACTGTTAACCCACCGATCAATTGGGGAGCGACGTTCTTTCTGAAATGTGCCAACTCTCTCCACAATCAAATGTAAAACTAATGAGGCACTTGAAATGGATGAGCTAAAAAAAAAATTCAATTTGTTCCATTTTACATTTTGGTTCTGTCGAATAGTTTTTCTGAAAATTATCTTATGGGTGAAATTAGTCTGAAGCAAAATGCCACATGGCCAAAATTCTGTTTGCCTGAACAAAAATAGTTTTTTGGGTGAATCCAGGGCCGGCCTTTGGGGTGTGCGAGCTGTGCGGTCGCACAGGGCGCCATAACACAAGGGGCGCCCTGGCAGCCGACACGGCTCACAAGCTGAGTCCATCCTATTACATGAAAAATGACTCCGTGATGGTCCAGTGGTGCACCTAGCAGGAGCTGCAGCCAGATCATCATAACTTCTCCCTCGCGGTTCTGGCGCTCAGTTAATGAGTCAGAGCGCAGCCTCAGAGATTCCCAGGCCGCGCTCTGACTCCACACAGCGACAGAACCTCGAGGGAGAAGTTATGATCAGCACTCCCTGCTATTCACCTCCAGCCCACCAGAGGCCAGCACTGGAGATCGGGGACAGAGGAGACTTGTGATCGGGCACCAGAGAGAAGGGGCACTGCATGAAAGCAGAGCCAGCTTGGGACAAGGTAGGAGACTGTAATACAGCCTTGAGTTCCCAGCCACAGAAACTCCTCCAGTCTGTGACAGGGAAAGAAGATGCTGAGTATAGGTGGTGTTACATCAGCATTAGTCTGCTGGTGTAAGACTACCTACATATCCTGTCTGTCATATACCCTCATCTGTACCCTAACTGTGATAATGTGTGTATATCTGTGACTGCGTTTTATGATGTGTCTGTGAACATCATGTGTGTTCATATCTGACAAGCTTCTTCACTAAAACGACAATTGTCAGTGAATTTCAAAGTCACCTGTGCTTCGAATTCAGCTATTTTGGCGCCAAATATGAAATCCGCTTAGAATTCCTGAAAAAAATTCATGTTAGTAATGTTAGTTATCTGTATGTGACTGTGTCTATCTATGTATATGCGACATGTGATCTGTGGATTTGTATGTGTATTAATGGTTAAATGCTCTAATGTACATATAGAGCAAATTAAAATAAGGAAAATATTTTACAAAGAAACTTTGAATTAAAAAAATACACAGTGTGTATTAACTGAGTGTGTGTGTGCCCATCATCATGCGTGAGTGTCTGCATGCCTGTAACTGAGTGTGTCTGACTGTCTGCTTGTAACTGTTTGTGTAACTGTCTGCTTGTGCCTGTGAGTGTTACTGTATACAGCTTTTTACTGGGGGGATGGGGCGCCGTGAAGACTTTTCGCAAAGGGCGCCTAATTGCCTAAGGCCAGCCCTGGGTGAATCAGTTTGGGTAAAGCCATGCTCTTTGCAGTGCACAAGCTTAATCTATAGAGTACCTTCTGCATTTAGCTGATCCCTGGTTAGATCTTCCATAATTGTACTATGAACTATTTGTTTAGATTAATAGCCAGGCAACCAAGAACATAAAGCTATTTCTGTACACAGCCTACCCACCCCCCAAAAAGGAACCTTTTATCTGCCTCTAATTCTACAGTAAATATATAAATATACACCCTCCCTGTCAGAGGTGCCTCATCCCAGGGCCCTATTTAGCCTTGTACTGCAGAGAGCCCCAGATGGAATTTTTTCCCCAAGTAAGTGGGTTAATCTCATAAGAGCAGAGATTAGACTGTTAGAGTAGGACCTGCCAAAGATGGGGTACATTTACGTTGTGGCAGGCTTATGCAATGTATGATCATATCATGTAACTAAACCCCCATTATTTTTGCCTAGTTTAAAAAAAAATAAAAAAAAAATGAATAAAATCTGTCAACATTGAAGTTGCTGTTTAGTGGATAGGTGAGTGCACTGGATCTTGTGTATTGTATAATTTGGCCCCCAGCAGCACCCCCACTTATGCATGTTAAGGTGAGTGCAGCCTCCCCCCCTGTTTTATATACATAATAAAGGGCATATGTATATTAAATTACCAATTAGGCAGGACAGACCAGTGGGTTCTATCTGTCAATATAAGCTCAATATCTAGTTTTTGGAAACCTTGTGCAAAGAGTCACAAAAGTATTTGCGGTAATTATAGCTAGTCAGACAGAGTTCCTGAGGGTAGGAGCAATGCAGGCTGACCTGTAGGAATAATGTGTACTGTCCCATGCTTGCCACTAGAGGAGGCTGTTGTACTTTAAGGAATCCAGAGACTACTTTTATTCATGGGCAATGACTGCTCAGTTCAGGCTTGACTGGAGGTATTGACAGACACTCAATAGAGATTACATGGGTTATGCACAAAGAGCAATTCTGAAATAAAGTTGTAAGAGTGGAGTAACAACTGTGGAATCCATGGAATGTTCTTGAATGTTGGTGTAGAATTGCTCTTTAGCCATGTATCACCAGGTACATGCAGGATATAATATTAGCAGTGTGCTATCCAGCAGATTTACTTTTATAACCCTCCTCCACCCTAAATATGATATGTTTATATTGGTGGTGACCGGACCTGTGAGAGATGTGCGTTGGATTGTGAAAGAGTCTGGGGCTGGTGGAGTGATTTTGCGAGGAACTCGGAGGCTACAACAACCCCTACAGGGGCTGCACAGGCTGATGGGCAGAAGCTAAACAACACCTGAGGCTTAGGGCACTTTAGGTCTCAAGGCCCAGTCAGGGCACTATTACAAATATATTCATACATCATGCCACTCTCCACCTATTATCAGCTCTTAGTATTTTTATTTTGTTTTCACGTTCTTAGTTAGGATTTCTGTTTTACTTAGTGGTTAACTCCGGTGGCATTAACCTCCTGTTCGTATCTTGTTATATTTCACAATACTTTTGTGCAGCTTACTATTACTCAAATAATCAGTTCGTATAAGCTAATTTGTCTATAATCCTGCCCTCACTAACTACTGACGTATCTGTATTGCTAGCCTCTCATTATTACTGAAAAAAGCGTTGTCTCTGGATGCCATACTAGTGTTTCATATTGTACGATTTTGCTGTGTTTGTTACTGCTGTCGTGGTATAACAAGCTCCCTTGTTGTCACTTGCACAACAAAAAAAAAAAGATTTACAAAAAGATAAATAAAAATTAAACAGTATTTTGTGATTCGTTGTCTGGTGTTATTAACAGAATATTACTGGAAATTCAAATCTTACGTGATTATTTAGTATATATATATATATATATAAAAAGATAGTAATGGTTTGAAAATCAGCTGAATAAAATAGCTAAAGTGAAAAAGAAAAAAAACTCTTTGTCAACAACTCTCCCCTGAGTGATGTTGCTCCATAGACAGTGACCCAAAAATCCACAGGTGAAAATAAAGTAATGGCTGCTGTAAAATACACATTTCTTCCAGTGATAAAAGGCAAAATAGGAAGGATTTCTATATTTTATTAACACATTTATTATCTAACAAATTCTATGAATTTGAGCACACAAGAGGAGAGGGCAATCCATTGTGTGAATTAATCTTTTGTTATCTATTATCTTCCTTTGAAACCACTAGGTAAACGTTGATACTGTTCCAGGTTACACCTTTGTTCATGTTTGGTTTGTCTATTGAACCTAGTGCTATCTTTTCAATAGTCAGCATATCTCCGTGAGATGCCTGTCTGCTTACTCATGTACCTGACCTTTAGATTAGCATTTGATAAATGTAATTCAGTGGGCTTTGTGGCACTGTCATAACATAAGATACCTCAGCTGACTAAAAAAGCCAAACTTTCATTATGAAGTCGAAGAATGAAGGCTGAATCCATTTTTAAATAGCAATTTCTCACACATTACACAGCACAGACAGTGCAGATTTGTGATACTTAAATGCATTAATTATATTATTTATATAGTAATCTTTCCAAAGGCGCATTACAGGAATTACTGTTTTAAAGTCTAATGAGATAGTAAATATGGACTGACCTTTAACGCCTATTTAAAGAAATACTCCAAGCACCAAAACAACTACACTGCTCTCTAGCGGCTATAGCGCTTGGAGTAAGCTGACTCCACCTCATTGTAATTAGACTGATGCCTGCCACTGCCAGGTGGTCTCCACTACTGGTGATGGAAGTCCAAAACTCCTAACTAGGAGCCCTGCATTCACTCTCAACTTCCAGTTCTCAATCAACCACTGACCATTCTCAACTTCCAGTTCTCAATCAACATCAGTAGTAGTGGCATGGAGTAGCGCTTGGCGGAATTTAGGTATATTGGATTGGATGGATTATGTTCTTACATCCACTCACATTGACAGTAGTGCAGGGCTGCATATCCCATTAAGCAGAGAAGGAACGTGTGCTGTAGGGGTTGCCTGTTTACAGTACTTCTAATGTTTTTGGAGTCTTGCCCAGTGTCTTCGGTAGTCTAGTCATTATCCTGTGCTTGACAGCAGATCTACAGGAGCAGATATAGAGTGTGTAAAACTCAGTGCTGTCCCTCCTCTAGTGTCTATGTGTGAGGCTGGACAGGAAGTGGAAGTGATCACTTCTCATCTTCCCACTAACAGCATCTCTCCCGGTGGCAGTGGACAATTGCCACATGGCCATCTGGCAAAGAAAGAAGATGTCTATCTGCAGAGCGCTGCAGGAATGAGGCAGCGGGCAGGAATTTTGTAGAGCCTGGGGCTGGTGGGGTGATTCTGCAAGGAACCGGAGGCTACAACAACCCCTAGAAGGGCTGCACAGGCTGATGGGCAGAAGCTAAACACCACCTAAAGGTCTGAGGGCACTTGAGGTCTCAAGGCCCAGTCAGGGCACTATTACAGCACTTTCTTGTTGTGGTATGCAGGTCATATCTGGGGTCAACCAGCTAATCCGACTATGAAGAGTATGTAGGAGTCACTGGAGGTGTTTGCAAGAGGTTGCAAGGTGAGATGAGATAGTGCTCAAGACATCTAACACATATCTTATCACTGGTGACAAATGAGTCACAAGGAAAATAGTCTGCAGTTCTTGGACAGGCAAAGATCTTTGTGAATACTCTCTGTAATGCTATGAATGTCATGTTAATGAAGGTTAGATAAATATCTATGTTCTGGCACCCAGGGTGGAAATTTATAATGGTATTCCCACCCCTAAACTGTAGATTTTTTTTTGTGTCTCTCTGCAATGCCCTAACACACTTTTTGTTGGGAAATTTAAAATATATGCACTCACATTTACATGTACACACTCTCTACGTCCACTACCTACTGGTGATGATGGATTGCCGGAACCTTGTAAACAAATGCTTTATACCAGGGATAGGCAACCTTCTGCACTCCAGATGTTGTGGACTACATTCCCCATAATGCTCTAACACCCATAATGCTGGCAAAGCATCCTGGGAGGTATAGTCCAAAACATTTGCAGTGCCGGAGGTTGCCTATGCCTGCTTTATACACTCACATTCGTATATACACACACACTCAAAAACACACACACACATTCTTGGGTAATGTTATGTCCCGGCTCGAAACATTAGTACAGGGCAGCATGGATCTGTGCAATCAGACTCCAGCTCTACCTGACGTTTTTGAAATGCAGGGCAGATGGATCTCACCACTCCAAGTTAATATGCTACTGGAAGATATATATGATGCCACCCCTCATGGCTTCATCAACCTCCATCTGTCAAACCCTATACTGCATGCATCAATCGCACAGAGATAAAATAAAAAATACAGTTGTACTTGCCACCAAGACTAAAGATGTGAGTCTTCACCTAAGCACAAGTAAAGTGTCAAATAATTTTAACTGCTAATTTATTAGTCTGTATGCTAATTTCACTAGCACCATATGTAGATTACATTTCATAAGTTAACCCTGCTGCCCACATATGTGTGGATGGAATACCAACTCTGGGGCACTGGCCACGCTGTGTTTGGAATGAAATAGTACCGTGCAGATCAAATTGAATACACTATATATTATTTTTAATGAAAAGTCTAGCACAGAAAAAAAATATTTTTGGCTTGATGTTACAATAAATACCTTTATTGCATTCACAATACACTTTCGACATGGCAGGATAATAGACACGTGAGTCATAATCCTCCAATCGACTCTAATTGCTTCTTACCATGACTGTACGTCCGTGTTCTCTCAAAGCATAATTTATGTCTATTGTTCTGAAACAAAATCCACCAACCTGAAAACTTTTTCTTAGAATAAACAACCTTCAAAAGAAAAGCTTGAGTCACAAAGAATTGTGCATTGATAAATCCGTGTTCTAATATCAAATTTCTGGAAAGTGAAAAAAATTTCTCTTACAATTGATATAGATTTTTCTTTTCAAGCTGAACACATTTTCATCCTAGAACAAATCAGACGTAGGCAGCAATAATGCAACTTATGTCTTTATGATAAATAACACACACGTATACATATGGAGGTACAGATAGACAATAATGGCGGATTTCACAATGGTGTTTTGCAGATCTAGAATTGAAATAGTCAGAAGAAAAAAACATCATCAATATATCATTAATACAGCATTTCACCCAAAGGCTTACTAAACATACTATTTACTTTAAGAAAGCAATTTCTAGTTATCTCCCATTCAGGCTTTATTTTGATAAATTATAATTAAAATTTTATCATGATCTTGCTCTGGATGTTTGGTTGAGAAAGATTCTTTTGTTTGGATTTGAGTGATAATTTTATATTTTGATGTGATTTGAGGTAAGGTAATGTAAGAAGAATGGATGGATCAACTGCTTATTTTACATATGTTTTAAATATACAACACGATTATACACTTTGTAACTGTCTTGGAATTTATATGCTCCGAAGGACATAAAAAGTGAGACAAATTGGAATGTATGCTTCCTGGTGAGAATAATGAAACATATTCTGAACCTCACCTTGCCTGTCTTCCCAGCAATCACATGACTATGCATTCCAAGCAAATTAAAAGGACCATAGTCTATTACAATATACAACCCATGTACTAATTACATCACAAATCTCTAGGTAATAAATAAGCTGTTGGTATACTAACTGCCCCCTTCTTCAGTGGTGTATTTTGGATTTGTGCTGCCCTAGGCATGATGGAATTTTGGCACCCCCTAATTTACATTTGCCCCACTCCTTCCTGTCAAGACCACACCTCTTCCTGTTAAAGACTAGCACACACTTTGACTAACAGACACACACTCTCAGATACACTGACATACACACACACTCACTGATTTGACACAATCTGACAGACACGCACAATCACTGAGTCACTCACAGACACACACAATCACTGACAGACACAGACTCATTCACTGACAGTCACCCACCCACTCACAGACACAGACACACACACTGACAGGCATACACAATCACTCAGACACACACACACACTGACAGGCATACACAATCACTCAGACACACATTCACTGACAGACACACACACTCACTCACAGACACACACTGACAGATACACACAATCACTCAGACACACAGGCTCCCTCACAGACTCAAACATACACTTACAGACACACTCAGAGACACACACTGAGAGACACACACAGTCACTCAGACACACAGGCTCCCTCACACTCACTCACTGACACACACAATCACTCAGACACACACTGACAGACATTCACTCACTCACAGACAGACACACACACACACACAGACTCACTAACAGACACACACACACACAAACATGCTGTTTGGGCAGAAAGGTGTGCCGGCAGGCGGGCGGCGATAGAGCGCTGATTTATGAGCTCTCCCGGCTCAGATCTCTCGTGCGCCCCATGGTGATGCCAGGAGCTGGAATATGACATCATATTCCGGCTCCCAGCATCACTTTGCGGCAAGCGAGGGAGCGGAGCAGGGAGAGCTCATAAATCAGCACTCCCTTGCAGCCCGCTTGGAGCTTAGCTAGCCGCCTGCCCCAAGGCTAACAAGGCTTTTGCTTGGGCATTTTAGGGGGGGGGGGCGTTTTTTTGCCACCCCCTGCATAGTGCCGCCCAAGGCAAATGCCTTGTTTGCCTCGCGACAAATACAGTGCTGCCCTTCTTTATACTCTACCCGGTCAGAAAAAGCCGCATTCCGGATGCAATGATTGAAAGAGCCAAGGATATGATGCTCACAGAAAACTCTCAGTCTGGGTAGAGGTTAATGAAGATCATTTAATGCAGTCTGCGGGGCTACACTCCAACAGAGAGCAAGAGACGTACACAGGGATCAAAAGAGACACACGAGAGGGGATTAGAGACACAAGAGGAGGGTAAGAGACACAAGTAGGAGTAGGCAACAAACAAGCGTAGTAAAAGGCATGAAAGGGTAAAAGGGAGGATATTAATGCAAATGGGAGTAAGACAAACATAGGCTGGGGTAAGAGGCACAAGAGGGGGTTAGAAATACAAGAGATATAAGAGAGGGATACGATACACAACAGTGGTAAAAGATGCAAAAGTGGGGAAATAAACACATAAGGGGCACATTATGTAAAAGGGGGATAAGAGGGACACAAGGGTGGTAACATACACAAAAGAAGGAAAAAATAAATACGAGGGGGTAAAAAGGGTACATAGCAACAAACAGGAAATTACAATTCATAGGGGTGCAAGCATACAGTTTTGTCCTGGGTGCCTCTGAAATAAGCAAGCAGAAGCTCTATTAACTATACACGTGGCAGCTTTATTTAATGAGCAAGCAGTAGGGATGCTCCATTGTTTAAATGGGAAAAGACATACAAATCACTGTGTAGTAGATTTAGCCCTAATTAAGACATGCATGTGTTTTTAATGCATGTATTCATTGTAAGTATATCTTAAAAGAACTTGCAAAAGCAGCAGGTCTTATGAACTAAACCTTTGCAAACCCTACCCTTTTTCCACAGAAAGGTCAGCTAACAGTGTCTTCATGGGGAAATAGCTTGTCTCCTTATTGAGAAGACTCTGAAGCTCAACCTCTGTGCATGCGTGTTGTGAGAGTGGAAGAGGCTGAGCGCTGTTTAGGGGAGGCTGACTGTGCCTGTGCATGCTGGTTGAGTATTGTGTGTGGTGGCTAAATTTTTTGTCTGGAGCAGTCTGTGTGGTGTATATGCATGCTTTGACCCCTCTCCTGCTCATCTTCCCTGTTGCAGTGTGAGCTGAATCCCTGGTAGTCCAGTGGGGAAGCTTCATCATCTGCATCAGGTGCCGACCACTTTAATGCTTTGGGCACTCAGTCAATGACTCAGAGCGCTGGCTGTGGCACTCTGAGTCATCGAGAAGTGTCAGGGGACCAAAGGATGCTCTTAAAGTGGTCTGTACCTGATATTGGTACAAACCACAATGGGCCTTCAACAACATGGGAGGAGTGCAGGGCCATGCAGGGAGTTTTTTTGATCTTCCTGCTGAATCGAGTAGCGGTTCCTCACAGGAAGAGCTGCACTCCATTCCCTGGTCTCCAGTCACTCAGGTGGTTCTTGAGCACATCTTGCCTGCTGATGAAAAATACTGACAGGGTTGTTCAGTAAAGTGCAGCTATCAAGCCTCCCAGCTGTTTGTGGGACAGTCCATATTTTAGGGTTCTGTCCTACCATCTCAATTTAGTTAGGCAGCACAGCGCAAGCACTTCAATAGAAGTGCTTGCACTGTCCTATGGGCACTAGGGTCCTGTATCAGTAGAGCTCTCTGCATGGTGTTCTACCTTGGAGGAAGTCTGGGAGCCTGTGCTGATATGCCCCTTCAGTGGTTGGGTCCCATGTTTTTCTTTGCAGGCCTGCCCATTAAGGTCGTCACCACCAACATGCCCCAGGGCCCACCTGCATTCCGATCTCTTAGCTCACAATGTTTGCAGGTTTTTAACATTAACAAGGTTATTCACTAAACACCAAAATTTGCAGATATATAAAAAAAATCAGGTTAAAATGATTTAACTCAAACGCAATGGCAATTCTCATACTCACTAAATTCAGTTGGGCCAAGTGAATATGCAGCTATCACCCAAATGCATTCAACGTAAAATCAGGGCTTTTGCATCCTAACCCTATACAAAGTATAGAATTTAGGAAGAGTCAAAAACCACCAAGATCAAAATTCAATAAACATCACAAATTATCATCACCTTGCTTTTTTTACAGGGGTGAACTGATCATTTGAAGTACTATTTACCAACTGGAAGCACTAGCAGCCAGTGGGCAAATAATTAAATAAAAATGTTTTTGCCCTTTTTGGTACTTTATTGAATACTATTTAATAAATCTGTATTTGTGAGGCATGAAAAAAATAAAATGAAATGTCGAAATTCCAAACTACTTTTTTCTAGAACTGTGTGCCTCCATCTTAGCTCATTGTTATCATTGTTACAAGCTCCGCCCTCTGCGCCTGTAGTCAGCATAAAGAAAACAAATAGAACCTTAAACAATGTATCTATTTCTCCTCTTCATTAGCAATGTTTGCCCTGGCTTTGCCTTGTGTGAACTGAATTATGATGATATTTACTAAATCTTTAATACAAATATAGCATCTCATGAAACTAAAAAATGTTAAAGGAACACTACAGGCTCGATAACACAAACATGTATTCCTGATCCTATATTGTTAAAACCACCATTCTCAGCCAAGGAGGTGGACTTTGGGGCATAGCCAAATGCTGCCCTGGCCAATCAGTATGTCCTCATAGAGATACATTGAATCAATGCATCGCTATGAGGAAAATTCATTGTCTGCGTGCAGAGGGTGGAGACACTGAATGTCAGTGCTGCACACTGTGCAGAATGGCCCCAGGAAGCCCTTCTAGTAGTAATCTGAGAAGTGGCCAATGGAAGTATCCTTAGGCTGTAATGTAAACACTGCATTTTCTCTGAAAAGACAGCGTTTACTGCAAAAATCCTGCAAGGACTGATTATACTCACCAGAACAACTACTCACCAGAACAAGCTGTAGTTGTTCTGGTGACTATAGTGTCCCTTTAACACAAGTTATAACTAATGTTCTATGTCTTTTTCAATTATGTAAATTCCAGAGAAGTCAACGTTTCCCTTTAATCTCAGAATTTTTGCAAATTAAATCCAAATGGAAAAATTAAGGCAAATTTAGTTGATGTGGATTAATTCTCCAAATTCAGCTGTAGCCACAACTTGACTATTTTTCAACAGTTTTCCATTAAATTGAAAAAGGCTTTGTGAATAACCCTGTTATTGGCTAACCATCGGTGAGCAGGTGCAACTTTGTGATCAATTTTAATTCATTATCTACATATATATAAATAGATGGAGGTGGAGCGGCACTTTAAGATCATACTGCTGAAGTTAGTTTGTGCTTTAAACGTCCAAATATGTTCCTCTGCCAGACTTTTTACCACACCAGGCGACACCTAGACATTTCCACGTAACTTGTGTGCTTGATTTGATAATGTAATATTGCACAGCTTTCGAAGGCAAATTATATTCCCTGTACAAAAAAAACCATGCGTTGTACAGATGTAAGCAATCAGCCGGCGTTTATTTTGTGCCACCGGCTGTAATGATGTTGCATAAATAAATATTGTACGGACAAATCCTGTTTTAGGATAAACAGCTGAGTGCACTGGTTAAAGGAACACTATAGCATTAGGAATACAAATATGTATTCCTAACGCTATAGTGCCCTAGTCCCCTAAACGTGGCGAATAAAGGGATAATTAACCATTTATTTGGTTACCTTAATCAAGCGCCGGGCTCCCTCGTCACTGGTGACCTCCCCTCCTCCATCGACATCAGCTCCCAAGTGGGGATCTTTTTTGACGCTAGAGGTCTGTGAGGACATCTAGCGTCAAATAAGTACAATTTACTCAGTATAAATTGCGGAAGCGCCTCTAGTAGCTGTCACTGAAACTGCTATGTTTTCAGCTGCAGGGTTAAAACTAGGGGGACCAGGCACCCAGACCACTTCATTGAGCTGAAGTGGTCTGGGTGCCTATAGTGGTCCTTTAATAAATGTTCCTTTCATAGTCAAAATGCCATCCAAGCAATATTTCTAACTGTGATTGACCTTTGCTGTTTTCTTGTAACTATAAAGAAACTACTTGGTAGAACCTTCTGGAGTGACTGATTTGATCAAGATCAATTATTTATCTCAGGTGAGCGCTATTTACCCTTATAAAATAAAGGGAATATCCCTCCCACATCACCCTTTAGCCCCCTAAGTGTATTAAAGTTATGTAATATATATTTTAAACATTTGTTTTCTTCTTTTCTTTTAAGACATTTTCATTATTATCTTGTACTTTACCAGCACACACATGGACACATATCTAAAGCCCCAAAATATACACACGCACACACACACAAACGCACACACACACCAACAACAAAACTCCCAGAGTACCCTACAAAATATATAAAGCCCCCTAATATTAAAAAAATGTAAACACACACATACACAAACGCACACACACACCAACAACAAAACGCCCAGAGTGCCCTGCAAAATATATAAAGCCCCCCTAATATTAAAAAAATGTAAACACACACAAACGCACACACTCCAACAACAAAACTCCCAGAGTGCCCTGCAAAATATATAACGCCCCCCCAAATATATATATCTACACACACACACACACACACAAACGCACACCACCAACAAAACTTCCAGAGTGCCCTGCAAAATATATAAAGCCCCCCCAAATATAAAAAAAAATATATACACACACACACGCACACACAAACGCACACACACACCAACAGCAAAACTCCCAGAGTGTGCTGCAAAATATGCAAAGAAACACAGCCAGCATTTTCACTTGCTGGCCACACCTCTGCAGATTCTTTTAGCAACAACGTAACCTTTTCTACATAGCTTTATTGCCCAAAGCACAGGTTAGCATTTTTATTGTATCAGATCGATGGCTACTCTCCGACAATCCTGTTTTTTTCTCGGGTGTTTCCAAAAATTCAATGGCATTGCATTACTATACAATCTTGCAAAGTTATGAGGGTATTATTGCACCTGCAAGAACCTCGTAGCCTTTGAATCATGGAATCCCGAGCTGTATGTCAGAATATAATACGCTTTCCATTTTTTTCACTTACACACTATCTTTCTGGATTTTATTTTTTTAACTTAGCATGAACCATGTCGTCCTTATCTTCCTCCTCAATACAAAAAGCTCTGTTTCTAGAGAAGACAATACTGTGTAAATAGAATTTAACATCTAAAGGACAACCATTGTTTTTTTGTAACAACTGAATGCCGCCAATCACAACATGACATGTAAGCATTTGTTCAACATACAATTTCCAAGTGAAAAGAAATGGGGCCTTCGGGAGGTTAGTTTCTCCTTTCTGTAAAAACAGAACAGAAGTAAAACAAAATAACCCACACAAAAGTATTGCTCCAGAGATGCAATCTGTTTAAAGAAGATATACAACTTTTTTCGATGTTTCTTGATACAACATAACAGAACTCAACGAAATAACAAAAATTAAAATCAGAAAGATATCTTAACATACTCCATAATATATTTTTAGGGGACATACATTTTTAATTAAAGGGACAGTCAAGTAATTAAATAAAATCCCTGAACTTGGTAAGAAAATAATGAATTAGGTCAGTGCGAGGAATTTTGGGTTCTGATCATTTGCGTCAGTCTTGCATCGTCTCCTTTGATGTCATCATTTAAGTGATACACAGGTGTCTGAGATAAATTAGACAAATTACATTGCTGGCGTCCACATAGAAAAATAGTTTAGACTATTCCTTTATTTCAGAAAGAATCCCATTTAAATGATTCTTCTACACTGCAGGATTCACAAGCAAGCTTAGTATTTATAGCGCAGGTGCATAAAGAACTAGCACTCCAATTTAACGAACATGCGTCATCTTGCCTAATTTAGAACAGATCAAGGCTTATGTTATGTTTTAGCTTGTTAATGGTGGGATTTGTATAGAACATCTCACCAGTCTCTGATCAGGATGGGATTCTTAATCATAATCTTTTTATATTTGATTGCCACTTTGGAGACAAGTAGTTTTTCCTTCTTTCTGTGGCATAATGGCAAATAGCCTCAAATTAGATTTTTCACATTCTCTTCAATCACCAGCACGAAGATATGATTGAATGTGTGAAACTGGTGGAAGGTTCAAGAGGCATAACTGAGTAACTGTGTAATTAATAGCCGAGGATTAAAGAAGAGAATTCATGACTCATATTACTGGCAAGGATTGTACTTCTGTTTTACGTAAAGCTTCAACTTTATCTTAATGGCCATCTCTCGCTTGTGTTTGATGGCACCACTCAGGAACATGAATGTCATTAAAACTTTAACTTGACCAAACTTTCTTGAAAATCCAGTATAATGACAACATTCCAGTTCCAAATTAGAAAACCTCGTCCTCCCCATTCATGTGAGTAGTTCTAAAACACATTATTTATTCCAGGGGGGAGAGTTCAAAATCACTACGCATTGGGTTTTACCTTTCAATGTAATACAACCAAAATTTACAGATTTCTAGAGGATTTTACTGGAAAGAATCAAATGATTTAATCTTTGGGAAGTAATCTTTTCTTTTTTGATACAAGATAACGTCAGCGCACAAATATTTTTTAGTTGAGGGTAATGGAACCTGTAATTAAAAAGAGAATGAATGGAGGGGGAGGGCGAGAGAGTAAGTGTGGGCGGAAAGAGAGATTGAGCATGAAGAGGGTGAGTGGTAGAGAGAACGAATCGGAGACGGGGTTGGTCAAAGAATGACAGATAAATAGAGGGAGATAAAGAAAAGGTGAGAAATTATGCGAGAAAGGGTAGACAGAGGATGGGTCAAAGGGGCAGCTTCAAAATAGTGAGCACATGACAATTCAGCCAAAGGAGTATAAAGAAGGCTGTCTTGTCCACCATCAAATAATCCATCTGCATCTGCTTTGGAATCATCTTATTCAACTGTGACAGTTGTAACATTAGTTGTGCCTGCTACCAATGGCACACTGTCACCTCCACATCCAAAACCACCACCATCAACATCACCAGTACCACCACCATCAACATTTCCTTCAGCATTATTTAGCAAAGTGCTAGTGTACAGGCTAGGGTTGTGACAGCTCTCACCAATACAAATCCACCTGCATTTTCAGGAGAGGCAAGGCAAACGATTGTACTGTATTGCACCAACGAAGCAATGCTTATGGTCACTTTGAGTCCCTCCAATCCGGCTGACTTGCAAAGCGCAAGGGACTGAGGGGTGTGAGGGAAGGCTCATTTCACTAGTTATGGTATGAAGCAACATTGTTGATAATGTATGGAAGAAACAGTACAAGAAAGTACTAGGGTAGGCAGGAAGTCCACTGGTATTGTACTTGACTCTGCGCAGTATCCTCAACCTTCCACCAGCACTAACCCCTCAACTACTTCCACCACACTTAGGCAGAGCAGAGGAATGGTGAGGATAGTACTAGTCAACAGAGGCAAGCTGGACAGGGACAGTTGGAACCCTAACCATCCAATAATTAATAGAGCAAAAAAAAAAGAAGAAAACAAACAATTTAATAAGGACCCAATAGAAGAAATCAAAATCAAAACAAAATTATTTTTTAATTTATAGAAAGATGTTATCAATTAAATATCCTTAATAAGAAATAATTATTATTTTTTTGCATATAAAGGAGGTCCTGTATTTTACTTTCTACTTAAAATACATAAAGATTTAAAACAGTGGTTCCCAATCCAGTCCTCACAACCCCCTTCCCGCACCAGTCCAGGATTTAACAATTGCCTAGTTGTGACTAAGGTGGTTTTAGAAAAAAAAGCACCTTACAAACAACTGGGTAATTCCTAAATCTTGGACTGCTAGGGGAAGGGGGGAGTGAGGACTGGATTGGGAACCAATTGGGTAATCCCTAAATCCTGGACTGGTGGGGGAAGTGGGGAATGAGGACTGGATTGGGAACCAACTAGGTAATCCCTAAATCCTGTACTGCTAGGGGAAGGGGGGAGTGAGGACTGGATTGGGAACCAATTGGGTAATCCCTAAATCCTGGACTGGTGGGGGAAGTGGGGAGTGAGGACTGGACTGGGAACCAACTAGGTAATCCCTAAATCCTGGACTGCTAGGGGAAGGGGGGAATGAGGACTGGATTGGGAACCAATTAGGTAATCCCTAAATCCTGGACTGCTAGGGGAAGGGGGGAATGAGGACTGGATTGGGAACCAATTGGGTAATCCCAAAATCCTGGACTGCTAGGGGAGCATGAGGACTGGTTTGGTAACCACTGTATACATTTATGTACTAAATTTAGACACTCTGCAATAATAAAGTGCCTTAATACTCACACGCATTCTGCAACACAGCTAAATCCTGTCGAAGCATGCGTATGAAACACGTAGATGTGGGGAGTGACATCACAGCAGTGGGCAGGGCCAGGCAGTCGCGAGATGCGAACACAAAGACTCCAGAGTCGTACTTCATTCTTTTAAAATGTCAGTCGTGAGTAACAGCAAACGACTGTATATTACTCACACATGTTGTTCGTAAGAGGCTTTATTAAATTTACAGTTTATGTTGATGTTAATACATGTTTTTCTTTTGCACCACTTTGTTTTGGATAATTGAAAAGAGCACATTTGTGTGTGTCACAATCACTTTTCATACTAGAGCTGATTTATAAGCTCTGAGGAATGTGAGTATTAATCCCCCTTTTATTTATTATTTACCAGTCTACATAAATTGTAAATACATCTGCACTATATATTGCCCAATTTTATTTTTACATTGTGGAAATTGGGAAAGACTATGAGAAAGGAGACTACAATATAAGTATCATTTTAGATACTTGTTATTCTCTACACTGATATTGCTAAAGGAAGCGCTCCACCTTTAGACCATTGCTCGATATTTGGTTTTATGTTTATTAACTTATGTTTAATGTTAACCCTCTATAAAGAATTCACCATGGCCGGATGGAAATTAAATTATATCTTGTGTCGTGTGTTATTTACGGTTATTTTGGTACTGCATGTGCTGCAAAGGAGAATGTAACACAATGAAACAATACGTGTCATGAAAGCCTTCAAAGTTTTGAAGGGAAATGATAGAGGCAGTGTGTTGAAATTCGAAATTTCCCCCAATTTCTACTGTTTCCTCGGCTGCTACAATACAGCCATGGATCGGCTGGCTGTGCATCAGGAAACGTAGCTTCCAAACATCAGTAATTTATAACATAATGTGAAAAACCAAGGTGAAAATTACTTAACATAATTTAAAAACTTGTGATTATTTACAAAAACAATTCATTGCAGAGGTTACCCCAGCACCGCTCAGAAAGTGCAAATATGTCAATATTAAACAATCTTAAACTCCCCTACTGCCAAGCCTGATGTGCATTAATATGTTGCATGCCTTTGTGTCAATGGTAGGATGCTGCTGAGGAGCACCCTATGCCATCCAGTCTACTGGGGTGCCCATATGCTGAGTGCTGAAGAAGTGCCCTTAGCCAACTTAATACTGAACTTTTCTACAACTTATGAGGGTTTTCTCTGGTGTTCACAGAGGTGGGGAAAAAAGTACGCCCTCTGGTCCCATTGGGTAGGGGATGCATGACTGCTGGAATGGCCACTTTGAGGTTTAAATTGAGGGGAAGAGTGGGGGGCTCACCCTCTTTCATCCAGGCAGAGGAACCGATTGCTTGCTCTAAATATGTTGGTGTGTTTTCTGTGGGTTCCCCTTTGGTTTTATCACAGCTGTGGAAGGTGCCTTGCCAGCAATTGGATAAGCCACTGTAGGAGTGGGATGTGGGGAGACATGTCTGGACCGCGAAGGTAACTTAAAGGGGAACTTCAGCTCATGGGCTCTTATTGAGGGAACTGCCTGCTGCTTGTGGAGCAACAGCTGGCGGAGTTAATAGTATGTGCTGGCACAATAAGCTAAGTCAATAAAGCTTTGGCCTACTACTTTAGCTAAATGTTAATGTGTCTGTTGTATTCTTTGGGAGAGGATTTATATTGATTTTGGGTTTAATCTCACGCCTAAGCAGTTCACTGCCCTGCTGTTTCCAAGACGATTGGGTAGAGGGGAGGGCGGGCATGAAAAGATGACTCACGGTCTGTAGTCTATTTGTAGTGCATTTTTAAGAAACATACTACATATTACAAAATAATTTAAAGAGTTACTGTAAAATTATTTTGCATTTGTAAATGGAGGGAATAGGGGGTCGGATACAAAATTGCTCTTTGAGGCAGCGAAGGAGAACAATTAAGACCTGTGCTCACATTTATTTCATTATTTGGTAGATTGCTGATTTCAGGAAAATATGTCTACATCCACAAAAAATGGCTGTCCCATAACAATTCACTTTCCATTTAAAGATTTAGGCGATCGTACATTAATACAATCCAGACCACTAGATAAAAACAAAGAAATTATCAAAGGGCAAATCAAAGCTAAAAAAGTGGTAATGAGAAATTGTAATTAAGACGCCCAAAACATTTTACACCTGAAGCTTTGAGTTTGAGCAATGACAATACATCAAATGTGACAGCTTATATAATGTCCTATGACCCAGCAGTCTGTAACACAAAGAAAGTGTGGAGGGTTGTGAATTTTTTGCAAGTATTGTTTTTTGTCATTTTGTTTTGTGGTCATTTAGGTTTTTTTACAACAGTGCTCCCTGCTAGTTTTTAGCTGTGTTTGGAGCAATGTATGTAGAAAAAAGATGAGTACGCCCATTGTTAAGGCAGGGTAAACCTTAGGCCATCAGGCACATTTTACAACATATAAGACTGCTGTCCCCTACTCAGAGCAGGATTGATCATAAGGTGACCACAGGCATCAACTTTACATCCACATTCAGAAATGAAATGGTACGATAGGGAGCAGGATCACTGTGGTCCTTATCAAGTTTGGGAATAAGGCATATGTTAGCAGATAACATGTCTGGGTCAAAACTAGCACCCTGAAAGGTTGTAAAGACAGCACATAAGTGTGGGAGTAAAAGGGAACTAAATGTTTTTTTTTTCAAATTTGTATTTTATTATATCTTCAATATGTGGTCAGGGGTACAGAAGGAAAAAAGGGTATGTTAGCGGGGGGGATACAGTGTTACAGTATTTGACATAAACATCACGTTCACAGAAATTTTGCGGAACCTGAGTGAATACATGGGGGGATTAGTACATGCATGCATTTCTTCATAGTAAATTAAGTATATGCGTAGGCTGTTAATTCGTTGGGTTGTATACGCTATCGCCTAAGTGTCCATGTGGTTTGGCTCTGGGGTGAGAGCCATACCAGGGAATCCTCTCGTAACCATGGTTGTGTGCATGAATGGTCTGCTCAGTCGTCGTAGTTATGAATGTAGGCTGTTTAGCCTATGATGGTTCGTGCACTAGTTAGTCCCAGGTGTGCGGGTTAGGAAGTACCGGAGTTATGCCTCATTTTTGATGAGTATGTTGGTGTATCAGTGGGTAGCCCTAGTGGTAGGGCGCAAACTTGGTAGGGGACGGGAGGGGGAGGGCCGGTAGAGCCCGGAGGGGTGGGCGGGGGGGATGAAGGGGAGTGGGGGAGTGATGGAGAGTACTGATAGAATGTGGTATAAGCATTGTTCGTGTCCTGTATGAGTCTTGCCCTCATTGGAGAACAGGGTCTGGCCCGGGTATACCTCCCTCCTTGTCCACCGCCCCCTCCCAATTCCCCCAACCCATATCAAATGCAAGTTTTTTTGGGGGGGATATTATTGCCATTCTTTCGTAGATTTTGTATTGGGTGAGTTTGGTTTGGAGTTGGGCTAAGGATGGGCAGGTCTGTGATTTCCAATGTAGTGCTAGCAAGTTCCTTGCCGCCAGTATTGTGAGGGCTGCAATCTGTTTTTGTATTAGGGTGAGGTTGGTTGGGAGTAGGAGCAGGAGGCATGATGTTTTTGACAGTTGGAATTTAGGGATGTGAAGTTGGTCTAGTGTCTGTGACACGGCGGTCCAAAGTGGTTGGATACCACCGCAGGACCACCATAAATGTTCCAAGGTCCCTGTAGTTGCGTTGCACCGCCAGCAAGTGTTGGGCGTATTGGGGTATATACGGTGGAGTCTCTGTGGTGTCATGTACCAACGGTAGAGGAGTTTTTTGTGGGCCTCGATGTGCGTATAGCACTTGGTCCATTTAGAGAGACCGTTGAGGGCGCGTAGCCAGTCGCAGTCTCAGTGCTGTCCCGCAGTCTGTCTCCCAGTGGGGTTTGTAGGGGTGTGATGTGGGTGTTGAGAGTTCCTGCCATGCCTTGTAACATAGCGTGAGTGCTTTGGGTTTTGTGGGTGCTACCCAACATCTGTCTAGGAGTAAGTGAGAGGTGAGTCTAGTCGCAGCTGGTGTTGGATGTATTGGGGGTGTGTGTGTTTGAATCACGCTTTTTAGTTGTAGATAGGAAAAGATAGCCCTGTTTGGGAGTTGCCACTTTGCTTGTAGTATTGGGAATGGTAGCACGCCTTTGGGGTCCAAGAGCTGTGATATTGTTGCCACTCCCGCCGTGTTCCAGTCTTTGAGGGGAATGTTAGGTACTATTGTTCTCAGGACTGAAAGTGGAGATTTTGTGTGTAGTGTATCCTTGTGACCTATTGTCTCCATAAAGGTGTCCCATACGGATATTGTGAGTTGTGTGGTTGGGAACAGGTCTGTGCGTTTAATTCTAAACTTCCTTGGTGTCCATAGGTAGTCGGTTAGAGACATGCTTGTAAATTGTGTTCTTTCCATGTCTACCCATTGTAATGTGCCTGGTGTAGCATGAAGGAGTATGCCTGTGGAGAGGATCGCTGCTCTATGGTATTGTCTCAGGTTTGCGAGACCCACTCCTCCATGTCGTGGGGCAGTCTGAAGGAGTGCTAGGGACACCCGGGGTCTTTTCCCGCTCCAAATATAAGCGCCACATAATTTTTGTAGTGCCTTACAAAATTGGGGCGTGATCCCTAACGGTATCATCCTAAAGATATAAAGGATACGTGGGAGGATCATCATTTTGTACGTGTTAATTCTTCCCAACCATGAGATTTTTGCGTGTTTCCATCTGTTCATTTCCGCTTTACATAGTGTAATTAGAGGTTTGTAGTTTAGTTGTGAAGTGGCAGAAATCGTGGGTGCTATCTTTATTCCCAGGTATGTGAGGGAGTGTGATTTCCAGTCGAACTGGTATGAGGTCTGGAGTATGTCCAGCAATGGTTTTGGCAGGTTTATTGGTAGAGCTTGGGTTTTGTCTTGGTTGAGGCGGTAGTAAGAAATATTGCCAAATTCCTGTAGGAGGCTCAACAGGGGGGGGAGAGAATTTTGTGGATTCGACAATGCTATAAATATGTCATCGGCAAACAAAGCTAGGCTGTACATTTTGTTGCGGATATTGACTCCTAGTATCTCGGGGTGTGTTCGGATCTTTTGTGCCAGGGGTTCTAGAGCAAGTATGTACAGAAGGGGCGATAAGGGGCATCCCTGGCGGGTGCCATTGGTGATGGAGAATGCCGTAGAGAGGAACCCTCCATGCGATACTTTCGCTGCTGGACGGTGGTATAAAGCCATGATGCTATGTATGGTAGATTCTGGAAAGTTAAATTGTGTTAGTACTTTTGTCATATAGGCCCAATTTAGACGATCAAAGGCCTTCTCCGCGTCTAGGGCGAGGAGGAGGCCTGATGATCTGTTGGACTCCAACGTGGAGATCATGTTTAAAATTTTTCTGGTGTTATCTGAGCCTTGGCGACCCCTGATGAACCCAGATTGGTCATTGTGGATTATTTTATGCAGGAGGGGGGGCGAGCCGGTTGCTGAGGAGCTTCGCGTATAGCTTGGCATCTCCATTTAGAAGGGATATAGGCCGGAAGTTTTTGCATTGTGTAGGGGGTTTGCCGGGTTTGGGGAGAGTGGAGATATGTGCCAAGAGCATTTCTTCTGGGAGCGCACCTGTTGTAGCGCATTTGTTAACTAATTGGAGGAGCAGTGGCGCTATGGTTGGTGAGAAAGTTTTATAGTATTCATTTGTTAAGCCATCAGGGCCCGGTGATTTGTGTGCTGGGAGTTGAGAGATGGCTTTCGTGAGTTCGTCTAGAGAGAAGGGTCTTGTTAGGGGTGCTAGGTCGTCTTCTGTCAGTTTGGGAAGATCTAAGGCAGCTAGGAAGTCATCTATTTTGTCTGGGGTCGGTATGTGTACATTGGGGTCCTGGTTGAGGTTGTATAATTCGCCGTAGTATTGAGCGAATTGGTCTACAATATTTTGGGGGTTCGTTACTTTTATGCCCTTGGGGTTGTTTAGGAAGGCGATTCTGGAGGCGACATTCCTCTTTTTCAGTTGTGATGCCAATAGTGCACCAGCTTTGTTGCCACTCGTAAAGAAATTGTGTTTCAATTTCCTGAGTAGGTAAGTTGTTTTGGTTAGCTCAATGTTGTTCAGTTTGTTTTGGAGAGCTAGGAGTTTTGTTTTTGTGGTTGGTTTTGGGTCTCTTTTGTTTGAATGTGTTAGAGTTCGGATTTCTTCCAAGAGATTGGTGTATTCGGCCATTCTCTGCTTTTTAGCATAGCTGGCATGTTTTATAAAACTGCCTCGTATGACCGCCTTATGTGCTAGCCAAATGTGTTCGATTGCAGAGTCAGCGGTCGTGTTTTCTGCTATATAGTGTTGTAGATCTGTCGTGATCTGGGATATTATTGCAGGGTCTGTTAAAAGAGATTCATTAAGTCTCCAGGAGCCAGATCCTTTATTGCTAAACGCTTCTTTAATGCTAAGTGTAATGGGAGCATGGTCTGACCACGTCATTACCCCAATTGTTGCTCCTTCTATTTGGGCCATCAACGTGGTGGGTATGAGGAATCTGTCTATCCGAGAATAGCTGTTGTGGGCTGCTGTATAGCATGTGTGATCTATATCTGTGGGATGTAGAATGCGCCATGGGTCTACCATGCGAGCTGCAGTCAGTGTGGAGCATATTTTTGTGGTTAACGTGGTTCTGTGTCTGAGTGTGCAATTCTTGATTTGGGCTGTGGTGGAGGAGTCTAATCTGCTATCTAATAGGCAGTTCATGTCGCCTCCAATAATCACCTCCCCGTGTCTATACATATCAGTTAGGGCCAAGATCATTTGCAAGAACTCGTTTTGGTTTTCATTAGGGCTATATACATTAATCAGAGTATACGGTGCATTATTCAACATACATTGTAAAATTAAATATCGACCTTTTTTGTCACTAATTTTCCTAACTAAGGAGAAGGCCACATCTTTGCTGATCATTGTGGAGACTCCTCTTTTCTTCGCTGAGTAACATGTATGGAAATCATGGGGGTACCATTTTGAGGTAAATTTGGGTCTAGAGTTCCATTTAAAATGGGTCTCTTGGAAAAATGCCACTTGTGCCCCACATTTTTTCGCCTCTTGCAAGGCTAGCCTCCGCTTATTAGGAGAGTTAAGCCCTTTGGCGTTTAGGGACATGAGCTTAATCACCATCTTTCCAACGTGGTGGATGCTGTGGCAGGGGTTTGTGTTTTTTAATCGAGCTATTGGTTACTCTAACTCGGCGGTCTCGGAGGAAACCTGTGGGGTTTGTATACCTGGGAGATCTAGGTAGTTTGCAACCGTGTGTATCAATTATGCTGAGTTTGCGGAGTACTCTCAGCGGGGGGGTGGTGTGGAGGAGAAAGGGAGAACAGGGGGATAAACTATATACAAAATTCCGTAAGTCACGGTTTGGTGACATTTGGTTGCCTAAAGCAACGGAAAAGTTGGGTTACTAGAACCTCAGGGGTGTACCACACTGATGTGGTAACTGGATCCCTATGTGTAGGGGATCAACAATAACTTGGGTCGAATGTAGTGCCGTCGGGTATTGCTCACCCGTTGCGGCTAGGCCTGTGGCCTTTGGTTAAACCCTTATTGGGTATCTTAGGTGAACTTGCATTATAACATATAACAAAACATTATAAACCTGTACGTTCAGTTCATTCAGTGGAAGGCGTGATGCGGTTCTGGCCCCGGATCGTTCAGGTCGGTGACTTGTTCACGTGCGTGCCTGGGGGGCCCTGTGGATTCGTGACTAGTCTTTGGACAACGCCTTTGGTGCATGGGCCGTTATTTGTTTCTTCCTGGGGCTAGTAGGTAGGAAGGGTATATTCCATTCCTGAAGCGCCTTTTTGCCGTCTTCTGGAGTCATGATGGGCTTGTCCACGCCATTTCTTTTAATTAGTAGCTTCGTAGGAAAGCCCCACTTGTAGGGGATATCTGCGTTACGCAGTGCTTCTGTGATCGGTGCGAAAGCTCGGCGTTTGAGCATGGTCGCCGAGGAAAGATCAGTGAACAGCTTGATATCTTTATACAATTCTGGCCATTTGGTTATGGTTCTGGAAGTCTGCATAATTCTGTCCTTGACAGTGAAGTGGTGTACTCTCGTGATCGTGTCTCTTGCAGTGTCTGGTGGGAGATGCTTGGGTTTCGGTAGTCTGTGGGTCCTGTCCAGGATCAAGTCGAATTCAGACAAAGAGGGGATCAGAGTTTTAAACAGGTCTTTGACGTATCTGGATAAGTCTTGTTGTGAAATGGTCTCTGGTATACCCCTTATACGGATATTATTCCGTCTGCTCCTGTCTTCTTGATCGGCCACCTTCTCTTCTAAGGATTTAAGTTTGCGCTCCAAGTCTGTGTAGGCCTCTGTTATTGTGTTATGTGCCTCCACCAGCTCGTCTGCCCTGTCTTCCAGGCGTGTGGTGCGCTCTCCCATGCTCTGTATGTCTGCCTTGATGTCAGCGGTCATCTGAAGGAGGTCAGCCTTAAATGAGGTGTGGAGCTCCTGCATAATTAGCCTGATTGAGGCATCTGTTGCAGGATTGCTGTGCTCTGACAGGCAGTCTCCTGTATCAGTGCTGTGTGCAGGCGAGTGCCGTCCGTCGGCGCCATCTTGGATTTTCGGCTCCGCGGTTTGTGACCGTTCTAAGTGGGGATTGAGGGTTTTTTGTTTGAATTTTTTGGTTGCCATCAGGGGCAGAGGTGTTCACCTGAGGGTGTAGAGGGTTATCGCTCGTTTCTAGGGGTTTTCCACGCTGTTGAAGCCGCTTTATTGCCGCGGGTCGGGAGAGCACCGTTCCTGCACGTCCGCTCACATGTGTGGTCAGGACACGCCCCCTCGGGAACTAAATGTTTTAATTAAAAGGCTGCAAAGCCTTCAGGACCTGGACGCTTGAAGAGTCTGAAGGAACCCAAGACACCCACTTGTTCCTCAATTGTAACCTCCGCTGCCAAGATATCTTGAGACTCTGTTGGTAGAGTGGAAAATTAAAGAGCTTCCAAAAATAGTGAGGTATTCTGGTGGTGAGGTGTAGTGGTAGAAAAGGTTGAATGAGAGTGATTGTATAGGCAGTCATAGTATCTCTAAAAGGCAAGGCCTATGAAGTCAGGTGAGTCCGAATGGTAGCATTTAAGTTTTTATTAAGTTGGGCCTGTAATTTTATGAAATTACCCCTCATAACCGCTTTAACAGTGCACCAAAGAGTTATAGGTGAGGTCTCCATATTAGTAGTTTCTTTGAAATATCATCTAAAATGTTCTATTAATTCTATTAATAGAGATTTTAAGTAGATTATCGTTTAGTCACCAAGTGTCATTTGACTTTGAAATATGTTTTAGATATTCCAGTTTTGCATATTACCGCATTGTGATCTGTCCAGATGATATCCTTTTATATAAATTGTTTATACTTCATCAATAAGTGTTGGATCCAGCCAGATCATATCGAATCTGGCGTAAGAATAATGGACTCTTAAAAAAATTGTATAATCATATTCATTAAGGTAAAGAATTCTCCATATATCATACAAGTTAAAATTGTTTTTTATTTCAGCTAAAGATTTTGCTTGTTTAATAACCATTTTATTCATTTAACCCTCATGAGTTTTATTGTTCATATTTGGAGCTCCTGATAAAATAATTTGCCCTACTTTTATTTCTTTGATTTTATCCAATAGTTGTCTCAAATCTGAGGCAGGGATTCTATTTTGAATATATATATTGCACATAGAGTATATTGTTTAGTTTATTTTACAGGTTAACACCAAATATCTGCCTTCTGGGTCAGAAAGCTTATATAATATTTTGGTGTGCATCAACTCATCAAATATTATAGCTACATCACACTTTTTTTAATACTATTTGAGGCATGAATAATATTTGTTTAAAAAATGTTTACTTCCCCAGGTTAGTTTCTCTAATTGTCTCAAGTGTGTTTCTTGAAGGAAACATAGCTCAATATGTTTTCTATTTAAAAGGCTATATAACAAAGATCTTTTAGTTGGAGAATTAATACCTTCAGACGATCAGTGAAATCATCTTAAACATCCTAGAACAAAAAAGTAACCCTTTCTCTGTTGGTGCCCACACAATACCAATTTATACATACACAAATTACATGTACACACATATAAACAAAAAAGTTTAAAACTGGTTGGAGCATAATCCCAGTTCTAAGACGAGTTATCCCCTTGTGGACCCTAATGGTCAACATGATACTGTGTCCTAAAGAGACACCAAGTGTCATCCAAAATGTATCCCCTCATGGACCCTATTGGTCAACATGATACTGAGTCCAAAAGAGATGCCAAGTGGCATCCAAAAATGTATCCCCTCGTGGACCCTATTGGTCAACATGATACTGTGTCCTAAAGAGACACCAAGTGGCATCCAAAATGTATCCCCTCGTGGACCCTAATGGACAACATGATACTGTGTCCTAAAGAGACACCAAGTAGCATCCCAAATTTTCCAATTGTGTCACGACTGATTGCTTAATTAATTCTTATATAAAAGTGTCTATGGTATGGTGTTTCAACATCAACATACATTGACGTAATCTTAATTTAATCATCCAATCATCCAATAGTCATCCTCAAAATTCCTATGGATACAGAAAATTTCCCTCAGAGAACTCACAATTAAATAATAAATACTACATAAGTAGTGGATGCAAATGTTTCTCTTTGCGGAGAGAATTCTCACAGATTACGCAACAAACAAACAGCAAGCAGGTAAAAATTTAGCCAGTAGGATATTAACTTAAAGGAGCACTATAGGGTTAGGAACACAAACATGTATTCCTAACCCTATAGGGTTAAAACCACCATCTAGCCACCCTGGTCCACTCATACCTCCCTAAATATAGAAATCTTACTTGTTTTCAAGTCTGGAGCTGCTTACTTTGTCCCTGTTTCCTTTAGACCTGCCCACTGTCTGCTGACATCAGCAGAAGTGGTAGCCTGATCCAATCACAGTGCTTCCCCATAGGATTGGCAGAGACTGACAAAGAGGCAGATCAGGGGCAGAGCCAGCACAATTCAAACACAGCCCTGGCCAATCAGGGAATCAATTAATCTCTATGAGGAAAGTTCAGTGTCTGCAAGCAGAGGGAGGAGATACTGAATGTTTGGATGCATTTTAGGCAGCCGTGACCCAGGAAGGATCTTTAACAGCCATCTGAGGAGTGGCCGGTGAAGTTATCACTAGGCTGTAATGTAAAACTGCATTTTCTCTGAAAAGACATTGTTTACAGCAAAAAGCCTGAAGGTAATGATTCTACTCTCCAGAACAAATTCAATAAGCTGTAGTTGTTCTGGTGACTATAGTGTCCCTTTAATCTCAAGAGACCTTCTCTAAAGACAAGTTAGGGGTTTAAATGTTTTGCCCTTTTCCTTCCCTTTTCCCTTTCTCCTACTTCTCTTCTTTCTTTCTCTTCTCTGATTCCTCCTTCCTTTTGCTTCTCTTCTTTTTCTGTTTTTTCCTATTTTTTCTTAATTTTTCCTCCCCCTTCTGCTCTCTTCTTCCTCCCTTTTCCTCTATTGTCTCACTAACATAACGTCTCAAATTAATCTGATGAGAGTGTTCAGAGGGCTCTCAAGGTACTCTGGTTCAGTAATAATAATAATAATAATAATGATAATTATTATTTTATTATTTATATAGCGCCAGCAAAATTTGTAACCAGACAAATGGACGTACAGGAACAGAGAGGTGGAGGGTCCTGCTCAATGAGCTTACATGCTAGAGGGAGTGGGGTATAGTAACACAAAGGGTATAAGTAGGGGTAATGAAATAGGTTGCTAGAAAGGTATTCACTGGGAACTTAGTAGGTTATTTTTGACAGTTGCAGGAGAGGAGTCATGGGGGGCGAGGGGCAATGAAAACCAGCTAACAGTTTACATGATATGCTTTCCTGAAGCAGGGCCGTAGGCCTTCAGGCGCCGTGTGCGAAAAATCTTAACAGCGCTCCCACCCCTCCTTCCTATCCATGTGTATAGGGAATTTATTAAATGAATAATTATTTAAAAGCAAACAAATATTTATCCCCTCTTCCCTGTTGTTATCTTGCATGGAGGGGGGCATGCTGATCTCTGGTGATCCAGTTTGCTGGGAATCTGGTTGGTGCCTTCACTGGGTGCAGACCATCAGTAACTGTCTCATGAGCTCAGGCACTTACAGTATCAGAGCTTTCCTGTGGTAATCCGCGGCAACTTTCTGATTGGCCAGAGCTCGGGAGACAGATTTATTTATCATGTGTGTGTCAGATGTTATTGTGTGATGTGTTGGCTGTGTGCCATATTTGTAATGGGTGTATTGACTGTGTCTGATATATGTGTGTATTGACCGTGTGTCAATACACACGTCCACCCCTATAGTGCCCCTGCTCACCCATCTACCCCTATAATGCCCTTGCTCCCCATCTACCCCTCTAGTAGATGGGTAGATGTGGGAGCAGGGGCATTAGAGGGCTAGATGGCGGAGCAGGGGACTATAGGGGTAGATTGGGAGCAGGGGCATTATAGGGGTAGATGGGTGAGCAGGGGCACTATAGGGGTAGATGGGGGCCCTATAGGGGTAGATGGGGGGCACTATAGCAGTAATTGGGGGAGCAGGGGCACTATGGGGTAGATGGGGAGCAGGGGTATGGGGTAGATGGGGCCCTATAGGGGTAGATGGGGGCACTATAGGGTTAGATGGGGGAGCAGGGGCATTATAAGGGTAGATGGGGGCCCTATAGGGGTAGATGGGGGGCACTATAGGTTTAGATGGGGGAGCAGGTGCATTATGGGGGTAGATGGGGGAGCAGGGGCACAATGGGGTAGATGGGGAGCAGGGGTACTATAGGGGTAGTCGACCCTGAAGTCGACCCAACACTTGGATTCAGTAGTAAATAGAAATTACTTTGGCTGTTTGAGTGGCTCTCAGCTCGCGGATCACAGTTATGTTTGGTTCAGACAGAATGCCAGACCCATGTGGAGCCCGAGAGACTCCTTTGCAGGCAGGGATTCCAGGGTGTTTATGGCGTTTTTACTATCAGCACCCCCTCCAGGTACGCCCACCTCCCTGAGCATTTTACGTCATCGCGCCAGTCCCCATTGTAGGGATTTTGCCCTGCCTGGCATGCCGTGTGACTATGCCTGCTGCTCCGCAGATGCAGCTGGTAGAAGCTGGTAGGGCACTGTGTTCACTGATATTACGAAAAAGATGCGTGTGAAAGCTTTGTTCTTGTCATGGTGGAAGGGGGTGAATAGATGGTCAATTCATTTTATTTTTTTGGTAAAATCCCCTTTTTTAAATTTAAAATGACTCCTGCTCCCTAGTTTCATTAAAACAAGAAAACAAAAGGAAAACAATTACAATCATTATAGAACCGCATTCTCTCGCTCATTATTTGTTTTATCCATATATATAATGATCTATTTATTATCACATATTTTACTGTCTGGTGAATTGCTATTTTCAGGAAAATCTGTCTACATCCACAAAATGGCTATTGCATAATAAAAAAATTACTTTCCATTCATCGATATAGCCAATTGGACAATACTACAATTCAGGGTTAATATATACAAATAAAGATACAAGACGTTTAGAAATTAACAAGGAGGAAATCAAGGACACAAGCTTAAACACTTGTTGAGGGAAACATTCTACACCTGAAGCCTTGAGCAATGACAATGCATTACAAGTGACAGCTTGTATAATATATGGAAGCCTTTAATAATGTCCCATGACGCAGAAGTCTAACGCAAAGAAAATGTGGAGGGTTGTAAGTTTTTTCTTCACTTTTGGAATTTTAGAATTGTTTAAATTTTTGTCATTTTCTTTTGTACCTGTGCTTCCTGTTAGTTTTTTTTTGCTCAGCTCTTTAGAGCCATTTATGTAGAGAAAAGATAAGTACGCCACTATTTAAGGCTGGGTGAACCTTAGGCATCAGACACATTTAACAACCTCCTAACATTAATTATTCCTACTCAGAGCCGGAATAACCATAAGGTGATCCTAGGCAGCTGCCTGTGGCCCTGGTTTTAGACAGAGACCCGAGAACCATGCATTTGTTGCGCCCTAATAAAGGGACACTTTAGGCACCAAGTCAACTTCAGCTCATTGAAGTGGTCCGGGTGCTGTGTCCCTTTTGCACTTAGTGCTGCAAAGTAAAACATTGCAGTTCCAGAGAAACTGCAATGATTACATTGCAGCACCAAGTCTGTCCACAGTGGCTGTCTAACAGACAGCTACTTGAGGGCTTTGGTCTGGTATCTGCTGCTGGTCGACCTCACACTCTGCATAGGTTTTTCCCTTTAGGAAAGCATTGAATCATTGAATGTGCGTGCAGCATTTGCCGCGCATTCGCATTAGTGCCCGATCGTCGAGTATTGTCGGAAGGGGTGGAGCGCCGGCCCAGCGCCGAGGGACATCGGCACTGGGATAAGGTAAGTAAATAAAGGTTTTTTGACCCTTTATTCACTGGGGAGAGGGGCGCGCGAGGCAGGCGGGAGGCAGGGGGAGAGATAGTGCCAGGAATACAGCTTTGTATTCCTGGCACTATAGTATCCCTTTAGCCATTAACCATCTCTATGTGCCCCATGGTATCTTAATCCTTCCCTGCATCTACTGCTGATACCTACCACTTGCGTGTGTAAATTTCAGTTGGACAAAGAGGGACAGTTTAATTTTAAGGTTGTGAGTAGGGGATGTGGGGTGGGTGGGCGGGTATGTTCTGAGAAATATTAGGTAACTTACTAATAACACATTTTAACATGCAATAACATGCAATTAAAATGTGATTTAGAGAAAGAACAATGTATCTTATTTACACAGACTAATTTCTATTTTATCACTGTGGAGCTGTTATACACTCAGACACACCAGCAACATGGAGCTTCTAGAAAATAGGGACATTCAGATAGAGAAAAGGGGCAGATGTATTTGGGCCCAGAATAGGGACTGTCCCTCCTAAATAGGGACACTTTGGAGATATGGTACTGCCCACCCACAGTGGTGTATCCTGGTTTTGTGCTGCCCTAGGCAGGACAAAACTCAGGCGCCCCCCTCCCCCCCGCGCCACCCCCACCCAACCCTTCCCCCCGCCACACCTTCTAAATACACACACACACAGTCAGACACATACACAAACACACACACACACAGTCAGACACATACACAAACACACACACACAGTCAGACACATACACAAAACACACACACACACAGTCAGACACATACACAGACACAGTCAGACACAAACACACACAGTCAGACACACACAGTCAGACACAAACACACACACAGACACACACAGTCACATACACACACACAGTCAGACACACACACACACACACACACAGTCAGACACAAACACACACACACACACACAGTCAGACACAAACACACACACACACACACACACACACAGTCAGACACAAACACAGACACAAACACACACAGTCAGACACAAACACACACACACATTAACATTTTTTTTAATTTAAATCCCCCCCAACCTAACCTTTGGGAGTGCTGGGGGGGGGGTCTCTCTCCCTGGTGGTCCAGTGGCTGCAGGGCGGGCGGCGCTGGCAGGTGGGCGGCTGGCGAGGGAGCTCTTCCCATGAGCTGACTGCTCAGCTCCCTCGCGCGTCGGCTGCAAAATGAGGCTGGGAGCCGGAAGATGACGTCATCTTCCGGCTCCCAGCCTCACTTTGCGGTGCGCGAGGGAGCTGAGCAGTCAGCTCATGGGAAGTGCTCCCTCGCCGGCCGCCCGGGATGTCAGTTAGCCGCGAGGCTAACTAGGCATTTGCCCTGGGCATTTGGGGGGCGGCGTTTTTTGCCGCCCCCTGAAAAATGCCGCCCAAGGCAAATGCCTTGTTTGCCTCGCGGCTAATACGTCCCTGCCCACCCACCATGCAACATGAATGCGTTATTACCATTTACTAATGAAAATCAAATCCCTAATTATATTATTTACAGAAATCTGTTGGTAGTAACTTTCACACTGACAGAATTGTGTAGGTACTGTCAGAGAGACTGAGAGGCACTAATAAAATCACACTTGCAGACATGCTCTCAAACTCTCACACAAGATTATTTACTAAACCCTAAATTATAGTGAATTAAAAAGTTTAGGTGGTACATCACACCTGTAAAGCTATATCACATGGGCAAATTAAATGCTGATATAGCTGGAGAGGATGTCGGCTTAAAGGAACGTAGATCTACATGTGGTGGACATGTCCAAAGTTAATTCCATTCTGGGAGGAAATTCACCTCTTATTATCTAACTCATGGGTGTCCAACCTTTGGACTTCCCTGGGCGCATTGAACGCTGAGGAATTGTCTTGGGCCGCACATCAAATATAGAAATATAAACATATAGATTAATGATAATGTATAGAAGTAATATATCTTTAAAAGCTCTTTTCTTAATTTTGATATTTCAGTTGTTTAGTAGATAACTCCCTTATTTGTTATGCTTATGTGGGATTTGCATATTTAAGGATATCAAATTAGGGAGCTATCTACTAAAAACATACACATGTATATACGTATGCACACATAACCACAAATGCATACACACAGTTACAAATCTATACACACATAATCACCGATACACACATACAATTAAAGACCTATACACACAGTCACATACATACACAATCACAAACCCCCACACAATCACAGGCCACACACACATACAATCACATACATACACAATCAATCACAAACCCCCACACACACATTCACAGATATACCCACACACAATCACAGACCTATAAACACACTCACATCCACACACACACAATCAGACCCACACACACACACAATCACAAACATAATCACAGATCCACACACACATAAAATCACACACATACAATTGAATAATCACAGATACACACACATAATCACAGATATACACACACAATCAAAGACCCACACACATAATCACAAACTTACACACACAATCACAGACATATCCACAGACCCCTTCCCCCCCCACATACTGACAAAACATACACAAAAATCACATGCACACACATTTCTGGGCTGGAGTGGATCCTCTTCCTGGTGACCAGTGGTTGCTGGAGCCTGGGACCTCTGTGCTCTTCATGCACAGGTCCCTCGTGCGCCCGGGATGACGGGCAGGAGGAGCACAGAATGTAATGGGCTCAGGTGCGTACATAATGTGGCATCCAGGGCGGAGTTTGGCATTCCCCGCCCCCAATTTAAATGTAAAAAAAACACCCGGTAATTTTGTAAAATATTTTTTAATTAAATTTTTTTTTTATTGCCTACTACCTGCCCAGCAGGCCCGGACTGGCCATCGGGAACACCGGGCAAATGCTCAGTGGGCTGCAGTGGGCTGCGGTGGCCATGGGCTGAGTCTATGCAGGGCCGGCACTACCTGTGCGCCGGCCCGGCTGCATTCCATGATGGGACAATGGGGCCGCAGTCAGGGGAGAGAGGGAGGGAGACAGGAGAGGAACACGGAGGAGCTCTAACTTGCAGCTCCACCGGGTTCCTCTCGTGAGATTCGGAGCGTTGCCATGGCTAGAGTTCACTCACCACTAGCACCGCTAGGGATGACAGCAGCACAATCCCCCTTCCCAGGTTAAAGGTAAGAAGGGAGGGGGGATATAATCACTCACAGCACCCTAACTCACACACACACACTGCACCCCTGACACAACACCCTCACTCACACACTGCACCCCTGACACTCACAGCACCTTCACACACACTGCACCCCTGACACTCACAGCACCCTCACTCACACACACACACTGCACCCCTGACACAGCACCCTCACACACACTACACCCTTGAAACTCACATCACCCTCACTCACACACACACCGCACCTCTGACACAGCACCCTCTCACACACACACTGCACCCCTGACACTCAAAGCACCCTCACTCACACAAACACCTGACACAGCACTCTCACTCACACACACACTCACAACACCCTCACACACACACAGTGCACCCTTGACACTCAGAGCACACAGATCGGTTTCCGATCTGCTCGTGTAGGTTCACTGCCTTACGCGTTTCGTGATGAAGGCATCACTTCTCTAGAGGATCGTATCTTCACTCCATAGTCCGAGTTTATATAGCCCTCCCTTATCTAATAGTTCAATCTTTTAACCCTATCTTGAACTTGTACTTGGGAGTCCTTATTCCATACAACAAACTCAGTACATAAGGGACACAACAAATACAATATATAGTACTAAACAACAACTTAACTAACATAAACCACTATCTCATCACACCTATTAATAAATAATAAAAACTATATAAGAAAAAGATTTTTTGGTCCCATTTATATAACATAATTCACCAGGAGAAAGATAAGTTCGACATGACCGTGCCATTTTAAGTTATATAGGGTATGCGGAAAGTTTATTGTTGTGTTTCTAATTTTAAATGCCCCAACGTTTAATCGTCAATTCTACACCTGAAAATAAATTAATGGTAGTTTTCGAACATAGCCTGCCAAACATTGTTTTCTGACGTTTTAAATGTCATTACTAGCCTTTAGCTACACCTAAAGACATTTTGCATTATGTTGCAATTCTGCTGTTTCGCTAGATAAGATTTTTCCTGTAAACCTAGCCCATGTCCCCATTTTACTGCAAACCAGCATGAGTCTAATGAGATTGCATGCTTGACTCTTGAAAAATGTAAGATTGTAGGGATTTGTTCTGTTCCGTGTTGCTGTTTACTTTTGACTGCTTTAACACATACGTAATTAAATCCATTTCTTTTTCATACAAATGTGGATATTTCTGGATTTCTCAAAAGGCAGTCTCAGTGTGACAGGCAGGCAGTTTGCTCAGACTGCAGACTAAATAGATACAATACACAAGATCCAGCGCACTCACTCATCCACCAAACAGCAACTTCAAAGTTCACAGATTTATTAGATTTATTAGTTTGTTTAAAAATACCTAATCTAGGCAAAAATAATGGGGGATTATTTACAGTCAGAGCTGTATTTGCCGCGAGGCAAACAAAGCATTTGCCTAGTGCGGCACTTTCAAATGCCACCCTTTGAAAGAGCTAGTCAAATATTTCATATCTTGTGGTCTCTTTCGGAGCACGTGGTCTGCACCTCTGAAGGATGCATGCCTCAGTTCACGCTTCTTCTGGTCATTCAGATGGTTTTGCTCTGACTCATAAACAACATGAGAGATATTAAGCTGCACTCCACATAGCAAGCTGGCACCTACAAGGGACTAGCTGTCTGCTTTGTTGGGGCTATTGGTAGCATCTGTGGTTGCTGGTGTTGTGTGACCTACATACTAATGGGGTCCATAGGACCAAGCACACTGTAGGTGAATGATGGAACAGCAACATGTGTGACACTATTTTCAGAATGCTCCTCATCAGGGCCCCTGTCCCTGATTAGTGTGCCCCCACGCCTCCATGTGTACCATAAAAATAATAAAATAAAGGGTTTTACTTATCTCTTTTCAGGGCTGCTTACCACCTATCCTCCCACAACGTTATGGAGGATTTACTTGTCTGCCATGCTCCATTCCAATCAGGAAGACACCGACTGAAGGTGCCTTTTAACCTTTTAGGTAAAAATTGATAAACCAGCAATATTTTACCTTGAATGGTTAAAATGACAGAAGCACTGCAACCAGACCATTTCGTTAAAATGAAGTATGCTTGGCAACATTAATAGGTTAAATACGGCAAACCAGCAACTTGCATGCTTTCACTCACTGACCCAATAATTATAGATGTGATGCAAAGGTATGGACTACAGACAGAGCCATTATTTTGTTAGGAGCCATAACTAACTATAGCTAAGAACGGAAGTCAAATCTTTCAAGCCAGGCACCGCGAGACCCTCAAAACAATTTGATGCCTCAATTGATTAACAATAACATTTCAGCTTTATTTTTCCGTTAATCCAAAGAAATCTGTGAATTTACCATGAATTTTGCAAATCATTTGTTAATTCCCTGCAAATCACTGTTTAGTCAAGAAGTTGTTATACTTTATCAGCTTTTTATATTGAGCATTGCCTCCTATGATGCCCGAATTGCAGCCCCTCCTCAGGTTTTGAGAACCGCGTAATTTGTTGTAAAAATGATTTCTTCAGCCTGCGACTTTCTTATAATGCAGTAAAATAACATATGATGTGACGTGTTTCAGAGATATAGTAAACAACAGGCAAGGCTGAACTGAAACATTTGCCCTAAGGGAAACCTGCAAGGATAATCCGGTCCTGATTTCTTTCCAATTTCTTCATTAATTGGGCGAGTCCAATTGTATCGCCTTATCTGTGACTCCAGGATAATTTTATCTTATTGCAAAAAAAAATTAAATTGAAATTAAAATTAAATAACGAGAAGTGTTATTCATTAAAATGAAAAAAAAAAATTATGTATATATCCAAGTAAAAATCACTTTGAATTCTCCTTATCAAATATACCTTAAAATGTGAAGCAATCTTTCAGGCCACCTTGCAGGTAATGATTCAGGCAATCCTAAAACGCTGCAATTCAGATCAATAAATATTAAACTTGCAGATTAATTTTTCTAAATGTGTTCAGGCCCTGGGGAAATAGCAGAGCTAAGTGGACAAGGGCAGATGTATGAGTGTGGGGATGGATGCGTGTGATTGGTTGTGGCGGTGGGGTTATGTGGTGTGTGATTATGTGGTGAGATGGTCTTACCTCAGTGCCACTTGGGATTCAGGCCAGCAAATAGCTTCCCTCACGCCCGCCCCATTGTTATGTAGTCGCAGCTAGCTGAGGGTGTGTCCTTGCCAATTCAGTTTTGGGGAGCCATGTCAATATGTGGCATCATGTGGTCAAGTTTCAGGTCTCAACCTCCCCTTGGGTTACCTATTTGGATATGCCCACCGAGCGAGGAAAAGGACGGCTGGTGGTAAGCATTGGAAAGAAAAGGAATTTATGGTCGAGGGGGGAGGTGCGATTTAGTGGTGCATGGGCACATGGTTAGTATATTGGCAAGGACGGTTCGGTTATACTGTATGACACTATGTGTTATGGTTATTTTTGTATGATGTTTTGCTTATTTTAAAAAAAGATAATGTTTAAAATAAATAATGGATGTGTTATGCAGTATTTTATTATATGTTATAATAAAATGCTGTGGCCAGTTTCATCCAAATTACGTTGTCTGTCATTATTTGGGTTGGGTAAGTGGGATAGATTTCTGTTCTTATTCTGCATCACGTTTCTCCACTACGTACATACAAGTCATAATCGTGAAGCAGTAAAATGTTTCTCAATGTCAAACACAATAATCCTATAATAATAAATCCACCAAGCACAAAGCCATTTTGCAACACAAATGCCTTTTCCTGGCTAATCATGGCAGCTTTTAACATATGGGTTTAGCTCCTCCCTCTAACCCTCAGGACAGGAAACACAGTCAATTAAACAATTAAGTATACCTTCCCCTAGTATAATAGGGACCCCAGTAGCAGTCTTTTTCCTGTCCTCCTAACCCTAGGACAGTTATTTTTTCTTTCGGATTGTCTGAATAATTTATTTTTTTTTGCTCACCTGACCATGTCTGATATGGTCTTGTCCCTGTGGAGGTCAGCCTCCCTCCTCAGGAAGCCCAGGCACATGTAGCCCAATCTCTGAGGAGTTGGGAACCCCTGGGAGCCTTGGTGGTTCGTTCCACAGGCTGTTGGAACCCACTGGTATCCAGAATGTGAACTGCAGACCTCGATCAGACGATTGGCATGACGGTAAGATGCCCGTGCATGCGCAATGCGTACGACCGGAATCAGAGTGATTTTGCCCTTTTCCAAAATGGCGGTTTCGCGATCTCGCGGTCAATGAGCGCATGTGCATTCCATTAAAGGTACAGAGCGGGAAATTTGAAATGGTGGTATTACAGTATAAAAAACGCTTGTTTCTTTTCCCTTTAAAGATACAGTGCTCTATTAGACTGTTTCTTAAGCTCTGCAGGTAAGAAATTTACTTTATCATCTATAATAATCCAAATGTTTAGGCTGGGAATGCATTACCTTTTCTAATGTTCTTAGCCCTACAGTCAGTATGGATCAGTGGCGTACATACCAGGGTCGCAGGGGTCGCGGCTGCGACCGGGCCCGGCCCACCAGGGGGCCCGGCCGCCCCTGTGACCCGGTATGTACGTCCAGGGCCAGCCTCTTCCCCTGGGGGGCCAGGAGGCGGCCACCCCAGGGCCCCCCTGAGGCTGGCCCTGCTGACCCCGGGTGGCCGGTCGGGCAGGCAGGCGGGCGCGCGAGGGAGCACTCAGTGCTTCTTCTTCAGCTCCCTCGCGCACCGCAATGATACCGGAGCCGGAAGATGACGTCATCTTCCGGCTCCGGCATCCCTGCGGCGCGCGGGGAGCTGAAGAGGAAGCACTGAGTGCTCCCTCGCGCGCTGCCTGCCTTAGCACCACTGGACCCCAGGGAATCCCCCCAGCACTCCAAAAAAGGAGGCTGGGGGGATTAAATAAAAAAAAAAACAAAAAAAAAAATCATGTGTTAGTGTGAGTGTTAGAGTGAGTGTTAGTGTGTGTGTGTGTGTTAGAGTGAGTGTGTGTGAGTGTTAGAGTGAGTGTTAGAGTGTGTGAGTGTTAGAGTGTTAGTGTGTGTGTCTGCTAGTGAGTGTCAGTGAGTGTGTTACTGTGTGTGTCTTACTGTGTGTGTGTTAGTGAGTCTGTTTGATGTCTGTTAGTGAGTGTGTGTTTGTCAATGAGAGTGTATGTTTTGTGAGTGTGTATGTATGTCTGTCGCTGACTGTCTGTCAGTAAATGTGTCTGTGTCTGTTAGCTAGTGTGTATGCGTCTGTAAGTGTGTGTGTCTTCAGCACTTACCTTTCTCCAGCGCCGGACTCCCTTGGCGCTGGGGATCCCTCAGCCTCTCAGCTCCGAATGCGACCGCGCACGCATTCAAACCGCCCATAGGAAAGCATTACTCAATGCTTTCCTATGGACATTCAGTGTGCTCCTCTAGCGGCTGTCAGTGAGACAGCCACTAGAGGCTGGATTAACCCTCAGTGAAACATAGCAGTTTCTCTGAAACTGCTATGTTTTCAGCTGCAGGGTTAAAACTAGAGGGACCTGACACCCAGACAACTTCATTGAGCTGATGTGATCTGGGTGTCTGTCCTTTAAAGGACCACTATAGTGCCAGGAAAACATACTCGTTTTCCTGGCACTATAGTGCCCTGAGGGTGCCACCACCCTCAGGGACCACCTCCCGCCCGGCTCTGGAAAGGGGTAAAACTTACCTTTTTCCAGCACTGGGCGGAGAGCTCTCCTCCTCCAATCCTCCTCTTCTCCTCCCCGTCGGCTGTATGCGCACGCTCGGCAAGAGCTGCGCGCGCATTCAGCCGGTCACATAGGAAAGCATTCATAATGCTTTCCTATGGACGCTGGCGTGCTCTCACTGTGAAAATCACAGTGAGAAGCACGCAAGCGCCTCTAGCGGCTGTCAATGGGACAGCCACTAGAGGAAATAGGGGAAAGCTTAACCCATTCATAAACACAGCAGTTTCTCTGAAACTGCTATGTTTATGAAAAAATGGGTTAACCCTAGCTGGACCTGGCACCCAGACCACTTCATTAAGCTGAAGTGGTCTGGGTGCCTAGAGTGGTCCTTTAAGTGTGTGTGCATCTGCATGCGCTGGCGTACATACCGCGGTCGCAGGGGTCGCAGCCCTGTAACCCCTGCGACCAGGTGCCCACCGCCATGTGTTGCGGCCCGGCCCGCACGCGGGGGGGGGGCCCACGGATCAATTTTCGCACCGGGGCCCCATGGGTCATGTGTACGCCACTGGTATGGATCCATCATCCCCTTCTGCAAAATCAACGAGATCTGCAATAGGTCATAGGTGAGCAACATTTTTTCTTTTAATTTTCATGTTACTAAAAAGAGTGCATGGAGGGTACAGTCTTATGACTTCTGTGTCTTACAGCCCTCGAGACCGGTCCTGTCCCAGATCCCCATCGAGGAGAAGGGAAAAAACGGCAGCCTGCCCGGGATGTGGTGCAAGGCCAATGGATAACTGCAGGCTCTGCAGAAGGTGCTTAGCCATGGTTGCAGGAGAGTCTGATCGCCAAGGGTCACCGCAAGCCTCTACCTCTTCAGCCAAGGATATTGCTTACTGGATTAAGCAGACGGTGGTAGAGGGAATTGTAGAATCCAATAAAGGTAAAAGATCAAGAGGTGAGACCTTCGGCATGGACTCAGATCAGTCTGATTAAGGTTGCAAAAAGCGACGACTACAGATGGGCTTTGGCTTACCTGGATTTAGAGCCAATCTCATCCAGCGAAGAGAAGTATATGGAACAACCTTGCTCCTTGGACTCCAAAGCTATGGAGCATTTGATTATGGCAGTCAGGGGAACATTGGATTGGATGTTCAGCTTCTGACATACATTTTGGTGATTTGCACAAGAGAAGACCTTCCTTTCCAGTTCACAGCTCTATTAAAGACCTGAGGCGGAGCGAATGGCAAAATCCAAGTAAAAGGATTACTAGTCAAGGAAGGCTTTCTAAATTATACCCAATTAAGGAGGATTAATTGAGGGATATAAAACTCGGCAGTGACTGGCATTTTGGAATCCTCTACTGACCTTATTAGAATTCTTTCTAAGATTATGGCTCATTCAGTCACCACCAGAAAGGCACTTTGGCTGAGATCCTGGGAGCAGACCTTTCCTCTAAGAATAATTTGTGCACCCTTCCTTTTATGAGAGAAGTACTCTTTGGGAAGCCGCTGGATGAAGCTATTAAAACAGCGGCCGAGGTTAAACAGGTCATGCTGCCACAAGATAGACGTCCCAAGAGACCTCATCTGGACCTTTCAGGGATCAAGGCTATTTTAGGGAAAGTAAGACCTACAGACCGGGCAGTGAATTCGCTAGGCATTCCAATTGGAAGAGCGGTCAGAACGTCAAATCTTCTAGGGGCAAGACACAAAATTCTTCCTTTTGCCCCAACAAGCAATTCCACTCCTCGAGTGGGAGCATGTCTGTCATTCTTTCAGAGGGCCTGGGAAGTCATTCCAGATGCTTGGATAAGGTCCATTATCACCGGAGGTTATCATCTTGAATTCAAAGTATTTCCTCCTCCACCAAGGTTTATTCGAACAAGGATTCCTACCAACAGCCAAAAACGAGAGATTTTAACTCTTTATGTCAACAATCTTCTTATAGAAGAAGCCATCGTACCTGTACCCATGAGAGAAAGATTCCAGTGATCTCGGTAAACCTCAGGGATGCATATTTTCATGTCCCTATCACGGTCAAGCACCAGAAGTTTCTCAGGTTTTGTGTCCAGAAGGAACACTTTCAATTTCAGGCTCTTCCCTTTGGGATAAGTACAGCCCCGAGGACCTTCTCGAAGATTTTGGTCACCATCATTGCTCTGCTCATAAAAGAAGGTGTAGCTGTGTTTCACTACCTGGACGACATCCTGGTAGTGGCCCCAGACTTAAAATCCATGTTCCAACACAGACAACTAGTCCTCGACACTATCTCTCATTTCGGTTGGATCATCAATCACGAAAAGAGCCATTTGCATCCATCAAGAGAACTGGCATTCCTGGGACCAAATTTCAATACCGACACAGCGATTGTATCCCTCGCACACGACAGAAAGCTCATACTTCAAAATCGTATAAAGGAGCTTCAGACTGAAAATTTCAGCCTCGGTGAGAGAGTTTATGAGACTTCTGGGGACTTTTTCCTCCACAATAGAGCTTGTCAGATGGGCACGGTGGAACCTTCGCCCTCTTCAACAATTTTTTCTGAAGAATTTCAGGACCAGCTCGAGGGATTGGGAGAGATTGATTGGCATTCCTTTTGTTCTAAAACAGAAGCTCCTTTGGTGGATGTCATAAGAAAACATCTCCCGAGGGTTTCCCTTGATGGAAATAGATTGGGTGGTCATTACGACAGACGCCAGTCAGACCGGATGGGGGGCACATTTAGGGAATCTATTTTTTTAAGCAAAATGGCCCCCAAGAACCCAATGCTTGCCTTCCAACATCAGGGAACTGAGAGCTACCTTTCTGGCACTTCTTTATTTTCAACACATCATCCAGCATTCCTGGATCAAGTTGAGAGTGGACAACAAAGCGACTGCTGCGTACATAAATCATCAAGGTGGGAAAAGGAGTGTAGCCCTGATGAGGGAAATCGTTCCCATTATGACCTGGGCTCAGACTCATGTGGAGGGCGTGTGTACCACCTATCTCCCAGGAAAGGAGAATGTGTTAGCGGACTTCCTCAGCAGACACCTGATAGAAGCATCAGAATGGCAACTTTCCAGGAGGATCTTTGCTCGGTTGGTCCAGAAGTGGGGTCTTCCCCAAGTGGACCTCATGGCAACTATTCAGAACACCCAGGTCCCATGCTTTGTTTCAAGGAGATACCATCCAAAGGCGGTTGCTCAGGATGCTCTATCCATCAAATGGGAATTCGATCTATCCTACGTCTTTCCTCCAATTCCCCTCATCCACGCTGTTCTGAGAAAGATCTCCAAGGAACATTGCAAAGTGATGGCTGTTCTTCCCTTCTGGCCACGCCGTCCTTGGTTTCCCCTGTTACAGAGGTTATCAAGGGACCTGCCTTTGGAGCTTCTGGTCTCAGAAGATCTGCTGATTCGGGGTCCAGAGCCTCACAAGTTCAGGCTCCATGCATTGCTATTGAGAGGCAATCTCTAGTTGACCATGGCCTTTCGGACCAGGTAATCTTAACCCTGTTACGTTCTAGGAATTCGTCTACTTCTTCTATCTACCATAAGATATGGGAAGCCTTTGCACCATGGAGTAATTCCTTGGTTCAAGATTTAGGTTCCCCTTCCGTGTTTTGGGTTTCCTGCAAGCAGGCATGGAGAGGGGCCTTCAACTTAACACTCTTAAGGTTCACTGCTCAGCTCTTTTGGCTCTTTCTGGTATTCGTTGGGCATAAAATCCCATTGTGATTTGCTTCTTCAAAGCTGTCATTAGGATTAGACCTCCTTTCAAGAAGTTCTCAGCTCCTTGGAATTTGCCTCTGGTTCTGCAGGCCTTAACGGAACATCCCTTTGAACCTATTGATGAGGACCCGATGCAGGTTCTTTCGCTAAAGGCCCTGTTGTTACTGGCCTTAGTCTCTGCTAGGAGAATGTCAGACATTAGAGCACTGTCATCTGAAGAACCGTTCACTACCTTCTTCGATGATAGAGTTGTGCTATGGCCTAGACCTGAGTTCCTTCCGAAGGTTGTTACATCCTTCCATCTGAATCAAGAGATTGTCCTGCCGGGGTATTTTCAAGAGCCTTCTTCTCCTGAGGAAGAAAGATGTCATACACTAGACCTAAGGAGGTGTCTTTCCACATATATTGCACGCTCAGCTACTTGGAGAAAGTCTCCCGAATTGTTTGTGATACCTTGGGGTTCTCGTAAAGGTGAAGCTGCTTCTGTCGCAACCCTTCGTTCCTGGACAGTTCAGGCTATTTCTAGAGCATACAGGACAAAACAGGTACCGGTTCCCAAGGACATCAAGGCACATTCCACAAGGTCCATTGCTACTTCATGGGCTGCAGAGTCAGGAGTCCCTGCAGAGAGCATCTGTAAAGCTGCCAATTGGTCGTCTTTGAAAACCTTTGTGCATCACTACAGAGTGGATGTCTCATCTCGTTCGGATTCAGAGTTCGGCCTATCGGTCTTGAACTCTTATAAGCCTTAAGTTAATATTAAACAATTTTTTGTAGCATGAATTACCCTCCCTGAGTGGTTATTGCTTTGGGAATCCCATATGTTAAATGCTGCCATGATTAGCCAGGAATAGAGAAAATGTATTGATACTTACTGTAATTTTCTTTTCCTGGCTATTATTCATGGCAGCATTTGGTTTCCCACCCTCTCTTGGTATATTCGTCTTGTTACTGGACTGAGGTGTGGATGCTACTGGGGTCCCTATTATACTAGGGGAAGGTATGCTTAATTGTTTAATTGATTGTGTTTCCTGTCCTGAGGGTTAGAGGCAGGAGCTAAACCCACATGTTAAATGCTGCCATGAATAATAGCCAGGAAAATAATATTACGGTAAGTATCAATACATTTTCTCTATTTTTGCTGAATATAATTGTTACAGTTTGCACAATCCACAGTTATTCATATTCCACAATTATTGTAAAAAGACAAAAAAAAAGCTCAATGTGGTGTCCTAATCTAATAAGAAATTGAGGAAGGGTAGAGGAAGGGATTGTGTTCCCCAATTAGGCTCAGACTCGCCATCGGGCAAACCCGGCAAATTCACGGTGGGTTGAGATGACATTTGCTGAGGCCAACATGGGAGATTATGAAGAAGCAGCCTTGCCGGCCTAGCTGTCTGCCTTAACCGGCCCCCTGGCACTTTGTTGTGAAGAGGAGTAACCGGGAGACAAAATATTCTTCACGCAAATGCAGAGCATTGTGACTGTTACAATGGCAATGCTCTGACACAGCACGTAGCCATAGCTCGCGAGAGGAGTGAACTCAGCCTGCAGCAAGATGAGCTGCAGGCCAGAGTCACTTACTGACACCAGATACCATGTACACAAACACGCTACATACTCTAAACACACGTTCTCTACAGCCCCTACACACACTACATCACCTATACACA
>OW240912.1:425774627-425812422 GCA_933207985.1 Pelobates cultripes
CTTCCTCTCCCTCCCCTCCCTCAAATTTCCTTCCTCTCCCTCCCCTCCCTCAAATTTCCTTCCTCTCCCCCCCCTCAAATTTCCTTCCTCTCTCCAGAGGAGAGTGCTCCCTCGCGCGCCCGCCGGGTGTCAGCAGGGCCAGCCTCTGGGGGGCCCTGAGGTGACCGGCTGCTGGGCCCCCCAGGAGAAGAGGCTGGCCCAGTGGGTACATACCGGGGTCGCAGGGCCCCCTACGACCCCGGTATGTACCCACTGAATGTGGGGCCCGGACGACCTGAGCAGTCCGGGCCGGGCCCATGACAACCGTTGCGGTTGTCATGCCCTGATGGCGGCCCTGCACACACACGCGCACACACACACACACACACACAATCCTGTTCTAAATAACAGAACATGTAGTATGCTGCCTGGGGTGAACCCCCAGATGGACTGTAACCAGACTGAGGCATTACCAATAGGAGTGACCCCCCACTAACTTAGGTACATTTACCAACTAATTTCTACACACTTCGTTATAGTGGTGACCCCTCTACCGCTGAGGTGAACCCCAAGAGATACATTTATCCGCCCAGTAGTGGCGAACCGATCTCTAGGGGTGACCCCCTTTAAGCTGGGGTGACCCCTCAAGCGTTCTGAACCCACAGAGGCACTGTACTAGGGGTGACTCCGCTTATTGGTACCATATATAGACTACATGTCGGAAAACAATACGGTGCTGACAGCACCTCCATGATGCAACACATACTCTAGAGGGTGACTCCCTCAATGGTACCTGTGGCAGAACAGACCTCACCACGTGTTCTTGGAGGGGGCTGCTTGCCCGCCTCCTACCTTCTGACTATGGCCCTGGGATATATGGCATTGAAAACACTATTTGTGCCCTGTGACAAAACTGGAGATTGTGCACAAATATGACTATTGTCCATATTTTTTATGTGTTTCATCTCTTGGTTCGGCTGGATAGACTACCAGACAAACTGGAGTTACTGGGTGGCCACCATTTCATGTATCAGAGGCACATGGTGAGAACAATGGATGGTGGCCAAGTTTTGACTTTTCTACATAGTGCCATCTCGCCGGTATTTGGTGCACAAAGACATCGTTCAGTAGTTTTAAAATACAGAACAGGGGACACATTTAACAGTAATTATTTTTCATATAGCCTGTATATGTTCTGCGGAATCTGCATCAAACCGTATCTTCCAAACTACGGAAAGGATCTGGGTGAATTTTGGATATGTGGTTTTTATGGCGTTATTGCATGTTTTGGGGTCCCTGTGATATGTTTTATAATACTGTATTTTCCTGCCTGCGATAATTAAGTTAGTCTATTGTGTTGGGATAATTGTATCACAGGCAGAGGGGAGGATTTCTGATGTAATGAATGTTAGCTGTGTTGTAATGTGTTGACTGGTTGTTCTTCAAAACCCTGTGGCCAGTACTAAGTTTGTAGAATGTGAATAAAAAAGAGGCTGTATGTCCAGTACAGTCAGTTCTACTTTACCCTCAATTTGGAGTCCTGTCTCTTATTGGGGGAATCTGCTACAAGGAATTGCTATGCTCTGCATACTCCCCTGAGCTTTAATCACTTAGCTCTTTTTAGAGCTTGTTCCTGATACACTCTCCTGGAGGAGAGGTCTTCACCACACGGTCCTGGATGACAGAAGCTGATCCAGGGTGGAAGGAAGACGGCGAGACTCCAGTTAAGCTATGGCGGTTGTGGAGTCTGCAGTGGTTGTGGTATCCGGTGCGGTGCTTGTGGTCCTCGGTGCAAGCTAGGAAGCGTCCATCAACGGAAGGTACTCAGTCGGAGTACGGGGAGTTCCGTTACAGTACCGTCCCCACATTATTGTGGCTTAACAAGGGTAAATCCCTAACACGGTATTGAGACTGCTCACATCTCAGAATTTCACGGGCCTACAACCCTGTTTACATGTAGATCGCTAAGCCCGGTCGCACAGAGGGTGACACTCTCTTCTGACTGCCTGCCAATACTGCCTCACTAAACAGTGGGCTTTGATTGCCCGATACCCTGGGTGGACCCCAAATGTGCACATAGGCTTGCTGTGTGTTAACAGGTGTACTTCTGTACCTCAACCGAATCTTCTGCAGACTGGAATGTTCGAATAACACACATCGTGATTGTCTTGCCTCAGCTTCCCACTCAAGAATTTCAGTCTCAGTTAAATGCTGCCATTTGCAGCCTTGGTACCAAAAGCCATCTCCAAGATGCTAGTACCACCAGAGATGACAGGCCTTATTATTCGAGGTGACCACCCTTCTACAAGGGAGACTTCCGCAAATCCTCAGTCAAGGAGGAGGACGGTACATTTCTCAACAGCCACAGTGTACCTATGTTTGACCCCTGCCGATATCGTCTGAATGGGGACTGTCAGACTACCTGGCACACTTCATACATTCCTGGTTACAAAAACCTATGGAAAAAGAGGTGCGTGCTTGTCTGCAGACCGAATGCCCCTGCCCACTTCTCCCCAACAAGATAACAAACATTCCAGAATTCAACATCACTGGGGTGATCTTCATGTCCAGCTCAGGTCAGGAACCCTGGAAGGACATTGGAAAAGGACTTAAAGCAGCCCAGAATAAACTATTGGACATACTCGGGCTAAGATACTGTTATATACAGAGTTGACACTCTCCCAGGGCACTCCACTTGTTGCCAAGGATATAGAGAGAAGGCGCAACGAGTTAGATGCATGATGGCCTTATGTGCCGAACGCCGCAAAGTGAACCTACTCAAGATGGACAACAAGCTCTTGAAGCTGGGGACAAAGGAATTAGGTCCATTAGCTAACGGTCTCCTGTTCGGGACACCGTTCATAGCGGAACTGAAAAACATGTTGACTAATACACCACCCTTAACAAAATGCAATTGTTAGCATAACAAGTCTTCCGCAATCCTACACCATAAGGCAGAGGTGTTTTTGGTCGACTGAGGGGCTAAGCCACCAGCCGTTTCTGGTCCACAGGTCCCAGAACACAGACCACACAGTGGTATCATCACTTAAATACAAAAAAAGGAAAGAGTAAGCGCTTAATAACAAGATGAGGCAGCAACCTTTAAAGGGAATCCCTCAAGACCCTTTAGATACAACAAGGAAAAAACAAAAATAAAAGCTGTGCCAAATTAGACCAATAAATTATTAATGAATAAAATATAAAGTAGTCCAAATACAAAAGTCTTAGCTGAATCGATCTTCCTTAGATCAAATAGTCCTTAAAATGCTTGATCAGGAACAATGTCCTCGCTGTCCTTCCCCAGGGGGATCCAATAATATGAAAAGATAAAACAAATAGAAGACCAAATGGTGTAATATGTTCACTAGGGTACAACAGCTGATAAAAGAAGATAATAATGCACTCACATTTATTAGAGCTATAGCTAGCTCTAGTATGGAAAGCATACAGCGGTATAATCCCCGCTTATGGGATATAATGCAGCCGTCTGTCTTCAAAAATAAATTGACCACTCAAAGAGAATAAAAGAGACAACCAATAGTGCTCACTGAATAAAATGGTTTAGAAATAAAATATATATAAAATGGTACTCACAAGGATGGAGCAGACAAACAGCTCCTTGGTGATAGCGTAGGTGGAATAATTCCCACTGGGGATTGCTTGGAGTCCAGGATAATAAAAAATGCCAGGTAAAAAGCAAAGTATAAAGTGTATTTAAAGATGATTGGCATAACAAAAAGTGACCAAAAAAATCTTTAATAAGTAAAATACACAGTAGAAATATCCATAAACGTGTTTCGCCTTAAAGGCTTTATCAATATGGAATAAAACATTACCTGGCAAGGTGACTTTAAATAGGGGTACAGATGTTTGAAAATGGCGCCTAAACCAGAGGTCAGCCAATAGAAATACAGAAAATAAAATATTTTAAATATTAATAAAATACATTTAGAATATTAGTTCTAACTACTACATACTAGGTGCAACATACTGCAAATAGTAGACGTTAAAACCGAGCATTATTTTGAACTGTATGTTTTGGGGAGATTATTATTACACCTGTCCTGGACCTGAGAGTTAATGTAATTATGTTGTGTATTTTGTCTCATGAAAGGCAGTGTGTGGCTCCATTAAAATCAGTTATACCCCCAGATCTGAGTGTCTTTCAGTTGCTGGGGAGGAGGTGGGAGATTCCTGTAGTATTTTAATGGGTTTGGCTGTTCCCTTGGAGTATTCTACTTGTTCCTGAGCGTATTTTAGAGAAACCAGTGAAGGAAAGTCCCTGCTAGGACTAGGGCTCCGCTACAGTGCTTCACCTTCGATCCAAGGGAGTTCGTTACCCTATCTATCTAGACGACATGCTGATACTCTACGAGTCTGCAACTGGACTACGCTCTCAAACGAGATTTATAGTTCTATTTCTGGAATCATTAGGTTTAATAGGCTCCAAGAGAAAATCGGCTCAGTCTCCATCCCAATTCCTTGGGTTTGAGATAGCTTCAAAGAAATGTGCCCCACATCTTCCGAATGCGAAAGTGGCCTCAATTCACAAGGATATTCATCGCACACTCGCCTGAGTAGTGGGACTCTTCCTCTCCTATACAGGGGATCTTCCGGGCAAGGTAAAGTCTGGAAGACCATCACCTGCAGGAAGGACACACCTACAACCACTGGGTACCGGTATAACAGGAGGTACGATCAGGACTTCATTGGTGATTCCTACGTATGCAAGCGACTCCCCACTGTATTTCATAATGGTGTCTGATGCCAGCCTCTGGGCTGGGGAACTCAAGGCACACATGCTTTCACATGGGGCTCATGGTCAGGGGAAGAGTCTACCTTTCTCATCAATTGCTTGGAACTGATAGCGGGATACTATGCGACCCGCAGCCTAACCAAGGACATGTCCGATTGATGTAACCTCCAGATCCGCATGGACAATATCTCAGCGGTTCAATACATTAACCACCTGGATGGAGCCCTATCTCGTGCATTGACATTTACCGATTTTGCCTTCCCCGCAACATCACTCTCCGGGCTGAGTTTCTTCCAAGGATCACCAATCTTAAAGTGGACTGTTTTTCTCACCACTGACGGGACAGTAGAAATTGGCGACTGGACACCTCGGTAATTGCCATGCTGAGAACAGTCAGAGGACTGTTACACGTAGATCTCTTCGCCTCACAGACGAACACACAAACTATGAGGTACTAGAGCTGGCTTCCGGACCCACAATGTGAAGCAGTGGATACATTTTTCCAACCTTGCGTTCCCACCTTCTAGAGGTTGGCTAGAATCCTTCCTCATCTTCACATCACAGGGATCGCCATGATACTCATCACGCCAATTGGCAGAGTCAGCATGGTTTTCAGACTACCTGCCTCTCTCTCAAGACCATCTGCCGTTCCTTCCATGGTCTCTTTCAGGAGATCTTGGTCAGTTGAGGACCTATCGCAATCGACTAGAGACCTCTAATGGGACTCAAGGGCTCAAAGAACTAGACATTGCAACATCTCCACGTGGAACATTTGGAGTGGCGGGAACTATGATCTCTTACGGCACCTGTTACTAAAGTTTAACATTTTCATCACACCTTTTGTCAGGTCATTCATACTGTTCCATCAACGTGCTACGATCAGCTATTTCGGCGGCTCACTGTCCAATTCAGGACATACTGGTTAGTCAGGACCCTTTGGTATATTGGTTATTACAAGGTATCGAACTATTCAGACCCCTAGTCCCGCAATACACTCAGTATGGGATGTAGATGTAGTTCTCCGCTTCATACGGGATTGGCCGGATTATTCGGATCTTTTGCTTCAACAATTCTCGGCGGAACTCACACTACTTTTGTCTCATTTATTTCCGTCGGGTTTCGGATGTTCAATCGTTTTTTACGCGAATGGTTTCTCAAAATATCTCAGGAAGTCGTTTCCTTCACGGCACACCAGGATGGATCCTACATCCATGTCATATCCTTTTTTTTCCCGGAGGCTCTCTGTCTCTGTGTGGTGAACACTTTACTAGGTTCCTGCATCTCTTCGGTCTTCACAGTCAGGCCAACTTCTTATTCTATTTCCGTCAGACTTCACATGCATCCTTTCGGGCACAACGTTAAAAATGCAAAATATGAAGCCTTCTGTCATGTTGTAAAATTATAGATTATGCTAGCGTAGTGTACCTATAATCTTAATTGTAAAAATGACAGGAGGCGAATATTTTCCCACCCTTCTTTTTCCCCTTCCTGTTTGTATGTTTAATTGTTTTTTACTTCAATAAAGGGTGTGTTTATTTGAATACCATGTGATTTGATGTATATCACACATATTGAGATTTCCAATTAATTTGTTACATACAATTGCATATATTAATGCACGGTTTCCCAAACTGTGGGTCGCCAGCTGATTTCTGGTGGGTCGCGATGACCCACGCCAGGGACTCTGGAGACAGTCAGGCCCTTGAGGGCCTGAAACCAAGAGGGGGCCCATCAGTTTGCATATGTGCCGCTGGGTTCAGGGTCCCTCTGAAATGGGGATAAAACCCTGTGCACCTTCCGGTCCGCAGCTTATGGTTACCACATTCTCACCCTCACCTCCCCCCCACACTGTCACCCTCACCCTCCCTCCCACAGTCACCCCTCACACTGTCACCCTCACCTCCCACCCCCACAATGTCACCCTCACTCTCCCTCTGTCACAGTACAGCCTGAGCCCTGCAGACAGCAAGGCGTTGCCGCCCCTTGAAGAGACCTGGCTGGGTTTGAACTCCCAGCTCCAGCATCCAGTCAGGTTCTCTGCTGTGCTGTCCACCAGGGAGATTCAGTATCTGTCTGCCTTATTCTGCTTCCTGACCCCTTGTCTGGATTAGACAGCACTGATCTGCCTGCATCCCTTTTCAAATAGGGTCAGCTGCATCTCATTAGCAGGCTGTAAAAGCCAGCCCTGCCTGAGACCTAGCATCTGGTCTTTTTTTTTGCCTGTTTGGTGTTTCCTGCCGGATCTCTGCTTCGCTACTGACTGATTTCCTGGACTCTGACCTCTGCCTGCTTTACTGACTTCATTACTCCACTGCCAGCCCTGACTTCTGCTTCTTGTTACTGATTGCACAAGGTTTGAATTCCTGTTGGTAATTATAAGGCATTTGATTTGATTAAGCTAGTTACTTGCTGTTGATTGCTGGTTAATTAGCTATTGTTTGCAAATAAGCAGAGGCCTACCCAGGTGTTAAACATTCCTAGTGGGCGGTGATTTAAGGAGTTATATAAGGGTTGTTGTCATTAGCTTGGCTAATATAGCTTGGTGCTACTTCTAAGTGTTGCTTCTAAGTGTGTAGTTGGAGATATTCTGGAGAGTGCTGCTTCTAAGTGTGTGGTTGGAGATATTCTGGAGAGTGCTGCTTCTAAGTGTGTGGTTGGAGATATTCTGGAGATAACCTGGAGGTAATCTGAGGTATTCAGGAGGATAAATACAAAGTTAAGATTTGTTTGATTTAAATTATTCTCCTAATTGGAATGGCAGGCTTAGTTCAGTGTAATAGTTGCTATGCATTTGTTTCACGTTCCACTTTTTGGAGGTTTGGTTGTTGTCTAATCTGTAGACAGTTCTCTATCTTGCGGCAGGAGATTGTATTTTTGAAATCTGAGGTTTGTAAATTATCTGGTGAACAAACTCAGACTGGAACTGCTGCAAAGCCACTGCTGCAGAGACATACTAGAAATGGCAGATGGATTACTGTAGGATCTGGTAGACTTAGAGTTGTGAATAAAAGGCATTTTGCACAATCTGTTGCTCATTTTCTGCACTTTCAAAGTGTAATGGTGTTGTGGAGAGAGGCACTGAGGCTAGTGGTGTTGTGGAGACCGGCTTGGAGACTATGGTGAGGCCTAATAGAAAGCAGTTGTTGGGGGATTCCATCATAAGAGGTGTGGAGATGGACAATGGTGGTCTTGTGAGGTGTCTTCCCGGAGCTACTGCTCACAGAGACAGGAGACAATATTGTAATATTGTTAAGCAAGCAAAGCAGGAAGGGGAATTGGATGTACTTGTCCATCTAGGGACAAATTACTTGGCTTGCAATGAGGTTTCAGAGGTTAAGGAAGTTTTTAGTGTTTTTGCCAATGATATACGGCAGGTTGCTTCCACACTGTCATTCTCTGAAGTTCTGCCTGTGCATAACACTCAGAACGACAGGCGGATGTGTATTAGGGACTTTAATTTGTGACTTGGTGAATGGAGCAAGGATTTGGCTTTATTTCTCATGGTAGTTCTGTTTGGAATGGAGATAAGCTGTACAAAAAAGATGGTTTGCAAAAATGACTGGGTCATAGCAATACCAGGGTACTCTTTATATAGAAAAGATAGGGAAGGCAAGGAAGGGGGAGGGGTGGCCCTGTATGTGAAGGATAGCATAAAATCTAGCCTAATAAAAGTTAGTGAGGCAAACATAGAGTCAGTTTGGATTATGTTAGAATTTGGTAATCACACAGTAACTCATGTAGGTGTGAGTTATAGGCCCCCAGGACAAATTGAAGAGTTAGATAATCTACTAGTTGAGGAAATAGCTAAAATGACAATGAAGGGGGAAGTTATCATCATGGGTGACTAATCTTCCTGATGTAAATTGGAAAACAAAATTAGCTACTTGTGCCAGGAGCACACATATTCTAAACTCCCTACTGGGATTGTCTCTAAAACAAGTTGTTGAGGAGCCAACTCTTAAAGAGGCCATACTAGATTTAGTGTTAACAAATGGAGATTTGGTATAAGATATTACTGTACGTGAAAGTTTAGGATCCGGTGATCATCAGTCAGTGTGGTTTAATATAAGAACAGTGACTGAGTCACACAAAAACAAAAGTTTTAGACTTTAGAAAAACAGACTTTTCTACATTTAGAATATGTGTAGAGGAGTCATTATCAGACTGGAGCAATTTAAATGAAGTCCAAGAGAAATGGGATTATTTAAAAGTTGCACTATTGAAGGCAACAGAAAATTGCATTAGGCTTGTCAGTAAAAGCAAAAAATTAAAGAAACCACTGTGGTACTCCGCAGATGTGGCCAAAATAGTTAAAAACAAAAAGTTAGCATTTAGGAATTATAAAAAAAAACCAGAGTGAGGAAGACAAAATGATCTATAAGATTAGGCAGAAAGAGGCTAAGCAAGTTATAAGAGCTTCCAAATCACACACAGAAGAGAAAATAGCACAGTCAGTAAAAAAGGGGGATAAAACATTTTTTAGATACATAAATGAGAAAAGAAAAGTAAAACAATGATTAGTTAGATTAAAAACAAAAGAAGGAAGGTATGTAGAAGAGGATAAAGGTCTAGCTGACTGCCTCAATGGATATTTTTGTTCTGTATTTACAGATGAAAATGAAGGAAAGGGACCTCAGTTTAGAAAAGGGATAAATTAGTCATTTATTACACGTGAGTTTACAGAGGAAGAGGTTCTATTTCAACTGTCAAAAGTTAAGACAAATAAGTCAATGGGACCTGATGGAATACACCCAAAGCTATTAAAAGAGCTTAGTGGTGTACTAGCAAAACCATTAACAGATTTATTTAACCAATCATTGTTAACAGGAGTAGTCCCAGAAGATTGGAAGTTAGCGAATGTTGTGCCCATTTACAAGAAAGGTAATAGGGAGGAGTCGGGCAACTATAGGCCAGTAAGCCTTACTTCAGTAGTGGGGAAAGTGATGGAAACCATGTTAAAGGATAGGATTGATGAACATCTAAAAACACATGGATTTCAAGATCAGAGACAACATGGGTTTACTTCAGGGAGATCATGCCAAACTAATCTTATTGATTTTTTTGATTGGGTAACTAAAATTATAGATCAGGGTGGTGCAGTAGACATTGCTTACCTAGATTTCAGTAAGGCTTTTGACACTGTTGCACATAGAAGGCTTATCAATAAACTGCAATCTTTAAGTTTGGATTCCAATATTGTTGAATGGGTAAGGCAGTGGCTGAGTGACAGGCAACAGAGGGTTGTAGTTAATGGAATATATTCGAAGCTTGGACTTGTCACCAGTGGGTTACCTCAGGGATCTGTACTTGGACCCATTCTCTTTAATATTTTTATTAGTGATATTGCAGAAGGTCTTGATGGTAAGGTATGTCTTTTTGCTGATGATACTAAGATATGTAACAGGGTTGATGTTCCAGGAGGGATAAGCCAAATGACAAATGATTTAGGTAAACTAGAAAAATGGTCAGAATTGTGGCAACTGACATTTAATGTGGATAAGTGCAAGATAATGCATCTTGGACGTAAAAACCCAAGGGCAGAGTACAGAATATTTGATAGAGTCCTAACCTCAACATCTGAGGAAAGGGATTTAGGGGTTATTATTTCTGATGACTTAAAGGTAGGCAGACAATGTAATAGAGCAGCAGGAAATGCTAGCAGAATGCTTGGTTGTAAAGGGAGAGGTATTAGCAGTACCTCTCCCTATACATTGTACATTGTACATTTAAACGCTGCAGGCCCCCCCAACAACAACCCTGGCACACCAAGCTCACTCGATACCTCCAAAAATGCTCCAGAACTGCTGAACGTGGTTGGAGAAAGTCTCACTGTGCATCTGACTTTCTCCACTATAAATTTATGCTGAGCTCATACAGCTTGGCTCTTTCCTCTGCAAAAGTTAATTACTTCAATACACTCATAACCACAATCTCCTGCGAACCCAAATGACTATTTCACACATTTAACTCTCTTCTTTGCCCTACTGTTCCTCCTCCACCTACTAACTTGACCGCCTCAGACTTTGCAACTCACTTCACTGACAAGATCTCTACAATCAGAGAAGAGATCTCATCTTTCTTCTTCCCCTTACAATACTTCCCCTAACTTCACTCCCTCTGCTGTTCTATGTTCATTCGCACCCGCTACATTAGAAGAGGTTTCTGCTCTGCTCCAGTCCTCCCGCCCCACCACCTGCTCCCTAGATCCAATTCCCTTGCATCTCATCCGTACTCTGTCTTCTTCTCTTTCTCCACCTCTCACTAAAATTCTCAATCTCTCTCTCCTCTGGTATATTTCCATTGCCCTTCAAACATGCAACTGTAACCCCAATTATAAAGAAGCCCAATCTTGACCCCAACTTCCCATCCAACTACCATCTCGCTACTGCATCCAAGATCCTTGAAAAAAATTGTGTATGCGAGATTGACAGACTTCCTCGAGTCTAACTCTCTGCTAGACCCGCTTCAGTCTGGTTTCCGCGCTAAGCACTCTGTGGAAACGGCACTAACCAAAGTATCCAATGATCTACTCGCTGCAAAATCTCGTGGTCACTACTCTATCCTAATTCTCCTTGACCTGTCTGCGGCTTTTGACACTGTTGATCATCCTCCGCAATATCGGTCTACAAGATACTGCTCTCTCTTGGTGCTACTCCTACCTCTCCCAGTGCTCTTTCAGTGTTTCTTTCTCTGGCTCTGCTTCTTCTCCCCAACTCCTCTCTTTTGGTGTCCCCCAAGGTTCAGTCCTTGGTCCCCTACTGTTCTCCATCTATACTGCCTCCCTTGGTAAACTCATTATCTCCTTTGACTTCCAATATAATTTCTATACAGATGACACGCAAATCTACCTGTCCTCTCCTGATCTCTTCCCGTCCCTCTTGACTAGTGTCTCTGACTGCCTCTCTGCTGTTTCTAACTGGATGGCTGCCCACTTCCTTAAACTAAATTTGACCAAAACTGAAATTCTGGTCTTTCCTCCCTCAAGTGTTGTTACTCCTGTGTCTGTCTCCCTCCAAGTCAACGGTGCTACCATCAGCTCTACCATGCAGGCTCGCTGCCTAGGTGTTCTCTTTGACTCCGACCTCTCCTTCAAGCCTCATGTTCAATCTATCACCAAATCCTGTCATTTCCATCTCAAAGACATTGCGCGCATCCGCCCCTACTTAACGCCAGATGCGACTAAGGTGTTGGTCCATTCCACTGTCCTTTCTCGCCTTGACTACTGTAATCCGCTTCTCAGTGGTCTTACATGCTCCCAACTAGCGCCGTTACAGTCCATAATGAATGCGGCGGCGAGGCTCATCTTCCTGTCCGCCCGCACCTCCCATGCCTCACCCTTCTGTCAGTCCCTACATTGGCTTCCTATAAAATATAGAGCTCAATTTAAAATTCTGGTTCTTGCTTTCAAATCTCTACATAATGCTGCTCCCACCTATCTATCCTCCCTTATACACAAGTATGTCCCGTCTAGGCCCTTACGATCTGCTGAAGACTTACGTCTATCTTCTGTCCGTACTCCCACCTCTGATGCTCGCCTTCAAGATTTCTCGAGGGCTGCACCGTTCCTGTGGAACTCGCTTCCCTCCTCAGTTAGATGCTCACCCAGTCTCCACTCCTTCATAAAATCGTTAAAAACCCACTTCTTCAAAAAAGCGTATCAAACTGTCAATAGCTCCTGACTGATTCCTCTTCTGCAACTGTCATTAGTCTAACACTATCCTTACCTTTTTGTGTCATTTTACCCCACTCCCTCTAGCATGTAAGCTCATTGAGCAGGGCCCTCAACCCCTCTGTTCCTGTGTGTCCAACTTGTCTGGTTACAACTACATGTCTGTTCGTCCACCCATTGTAAAGCGCTGTTGAATTTGACGGCGCTCTATAAATATCATAATAATAATAGAAAGAGGGAAGTGCTCATGCCATTGTACAGAACACTGGTGAGACCTCACTTGGAGTATTGTACGCAGTACTGGAGACCGTATCTTCAGAAGGATATTGATACCTTAGAGAGGGTTCATAGAAGGGCTACTAAACTGGTTCATGGATTGCAGGATAAAACTTACCAGGAAAGGTTAAAGGATCTTAACATGTATAGCTTGGAGGAAAGACGAGACAGGGGGGATATGATATAAACATTTAAATATATAAAGGGAATCAACACAGTAAAGGAGGAGACTATATTTAAAAGAAGAAAAACCACAACAAGAGGACATAGTCTTAAATTAGAGGGACAAAGGTTTAAAAATAATATCAGGAAGTATTACTTTACTGAGAGGGTAGTGGATGCATGGAATAGCCTTCCAGCTGAAGTGGTAGAGGTTAACACAGTAAAGGAGTTTAAGCATGTGTGGGATAGGCATAAGGCTATCCTAACTATAAGATAAGACTAGGGACTAATGAAAGTCTTTAGAAAATTGGGCAGACTAGATGGGCCGAATGGTTCTTATCTGCCGTCACATTCTATTATTAAAATTAAGATTATAGGTGCACTGTGTTAGCATAATCTACAATTATACGGGAAGGTGTAGACATTAACTATATTCTGCCATTCCTTATAAATTCAATTATTACTTTTTAACACTGTGTTTGTTTTTCAAATTTCCAATTTTGCAATAACTTATTTTTTGACGTACAAAGAGACCTTTTTTGTGTCTTATGAGCCTCATTGAGGCACGTTTGTATTTTTATTGTTTAATCAATTTGTGGGTTACTGTCATGACTGCTAGTCCAACATGCAGAAACTTATACATAGAAAATGAAAATGAAATAAAAAGGATAGAACGTAAACCGGTCCTTAGAATGGCCGGACTAATACGTTGGAGACAGAGAATGGTCAAGGAAACCAGAAATACACAAATACCGTTTTAACAGGTCAAGTCAGGGAAACCAGAAATCGGAACAACAAGGAATAGACAAGGTCAAAATATCAAATATCAGACTCACAAGGATAAACGCACTCTCGGTAACCAGGAACAGGAAACCACGACAGGGCAAGGTACTGGGGCAAATCAGGGATTTAAATATCCCTCTCTGGGCTCTGATTGGTCAGAGGGTGACCTCTAACCCCAGAACGTGTGCGTTGATGTTGTGACGTCACGCGCACGTCCGTATAACTTTGAGGGGCGGAGCCTTTGATGGACGCGACTGCATGGTCGACGCCATCTTTAGTTTTAGCACACTGCCCAGAAAACACGGAGGAGCTCACTTTATAGGCGTGGTCATGCAGCTCGGGCACAGACGCGGCGGGCCAGGAGCCGTAACAGTTACTCCCCTAGCAAGGTCCCTTCAGCACACCACTAAGTTTTCTTTGAATGTACTACGTCTTTGCTATTGATCAACATAGACAGACATTAAAAAAGACCTGTAACCTCAAAGACAGGGACTGTGACGAAGTGCCCTTCGCCACTTGTGCCTGGAGAGGACTGCTTGCCCGCCTCTTGCCCTGTGACTATGGCCCCTGGGATGTATTGCCCTTTAAAGACATGATTTGGGCAAAATGGATTTGTGTTGTGCTGCTGCTGGCCCTTTAAGAACCATCTGGGGACATACTGTGGAGTTACTGGGTGGCCACCATTTCCTGTATCAGAAGCACATGGTGAAAACAATGTATGGCGGCCATTTTAACTCACAGACACTGTTTGGACTTTTCAACACGGTGCCATCTCGCCAGTATTTGGTGCACAGAGACACCATGCAGTGGTTTTGGACTATACAGCATGGGACACATTATACAGTAATTATTTTTCATATAGCCTGTATATGTTCTGCAGAATCTGCATTAAACTGTATCTTCCAAAGTACTGAACGGATCTGGGTGAATTTTGGATATGTGGTTCACCCAGATCCCCCGGTTCCAAGGATATACTTTTTATGGGGTTATTGCATGTTTTGGGGTCCCTGTGATGTATATTTTAGAAGTTATGAATGCTGTAAAAATTGTAATGTTTCTGGCCAGCAGATAATTGAGCTTTGTGTATTGTAGAAACTCAATTATCTAGCCTGGCCCAGAGGAGGAGTTTTGTGTTGCATAAATTGTGAGTTCTGTGTGCCAGTAAATCAGTCTTGTTCCAACATTAAGCCTTGGCTCATGTTTGGGGGAAGGGATACCTACACTCTGGGGATTGCTATAATCACTTACTCCCCAGAGGAAGCTCTTGCAATAGCTTGATTTGTTCCTGTTCCTGCTCTCTGGGGAAAGAGAGGTTCACCCACTGGAAGCTGGATCCTGGCCTTGGGTCCAGGGTGGGTGGAAACAGCAGAGACCCCGGCGCAGTTGCATCTCTGGAAGTGGGGTCTGCAGTGCTGATGGTGTCGGTTGGAGTGCTTGGAGTCCTCGGCAAGCGCTAGGAGCATCGATTGTCGGAGGTACTCAGTCGGAGTGCCAGCGTTCCGTCACAGGGACAGCTAGCTAGCTCACTACAACATGGACAAACCTTATGCATCCATTATATGGACAAACACTGTCCCTCGGCCGCCACATGGACAATCATTATCTCTCCACCTCGTGGACAAACATTATCTCTCCACCACATGGATAAATGCCTCAGTTCAATACTGGTGGACACTAAATGCACATATCATACAGAGGTAGAGAGATTCTCTATAGGTCATAGTGTTTCTTTCCGGATGATGAATAGTGTTTATCTGGCAGTTTAAGGAGCTGCAAGCCTACGTTGAAGACATAGGCAATCACTCTCTTTGAAGATAATACCAAAGTATTGCACCTGAAAATGTGAATCTGGCTTCCTCTAGCATTACGTATATCCTGGTCCTGGGGACTAGATGTTGATATCATCAAATCTAAAGCTGCTCATTTTATCAACCTTAAAAGAATGAAAGATTGACCTATAGAGAGATTAAGATACTGCATGTGGCTTCCTTAACTACTGAGCTGTCTCTCTTGATGACGGCATCCTGGAGTACCCTTGTGTAACGGAACCGCTGGCACCCCGACCGGGTACCTTCCGCCGACGGATGCTCCTAGTGCTTTCCGAGGACTCCAAGCACTCTGCCTGACACCATAACCACTGCAGACCCCACGAACCGCCGCAGCTTGGTTGGGGTCTCGCCGTCTCCACCCACTCTGGACCCAGGACCAGGGTCCAGCTTCCAGCAGGTCGACCTCTCTCCGAATTCCAGAGAGCAGGAACAGGAACAAGCTCTTAGCAGAGCTTAGTGATTATACCCTGGGGAGTATAGTGATTATAGCAATCCCCAGAGTGTAGTTTCTCCAATCCCCCAAACATGAGCCGAAACTTCATGAAGGTACAAGATGATCTGACTCCAATGAGCGTTTATTACTCCTTATATACAAGTTTTCAGGTCAGAGGCACACCCCCTGGACCTGGTGGTAAACTGTGACAAAAGGGACACAAACCAATGGGAACACTAATTAACATGATAACACTCTCACATAAACAATGAAATCCCTCCTCTCCATCCTGGAGATAATTGGCTTAAGGCACTGCAGTAAACTCAATTATCTCCAGGTACAGAAAATATCTACATTTAACACTAACAGCAAAATACGTAAAAGTACATAAAAATACATAATTCTTATTTTATTACACAGAACCCCCACATTTAACCTATCCCCAGATAGCTCGGATCTGAGCGCCCAATCTAGGTGAACAGCTATCAGATCCCATGAACAGAGTAGATTTTCCATGGGGTAAAGCATAGCAAGGGCTGTTGAAAAACCAAGGAGGGACAAAAGCAGTCAGCGGGGAGGGGAAGAAACACACCTTCCCATGGATTCAAATGGGAAGAAACTGTCTTTAGAAGCCAATAAGCCCCAAATAGTCTTTTTAAATGGCAATACACCCCAGGGCTGCAGTGATGTCATGAGGAAGGAGGCTGGCAATCAGGCTCCTCCAAAAGCCGGGGACAAAGGGCAGCTTGTCACCTAACAATCCAGGGACAAAAGGCATTTCGTCACACCTTGTTGTATACCTGGTACAAACGATAGATCAAGCAAGAGATTTCAGAGAGAGTAACAAGGCACTAAGTCCAAGTCTGGTGAAAATCATGATGTTAAGTAGGTGAATGGGTTAGAGACAAATGGTAAGTATTTGGAGAAGAAAAAAAAAAAACTTACCTGGCCTGTGTTTGGCATTGAAGGAAATCTTCACTCTGCACCGTGTCACAATCCTGGACTCCATGTTTCTCCAGCCACATTTTAACTTTGATGACGGTCTCGAGTGACGGTCGGATAAGATTACTTACTTCAGCCAGAGACAGGTAGTGACCTGAAGAGGAGAAGAGATGACATTAGCACGTGATAGGAGGTGTGCAGGCTTTCCGTGATAAATATTCTTCTTAAACTATGTGTTCATACAACAATGAGCCAAAGATCTAACACCTGGGTGCAGGGAATTTTGCCGACCTGCGAATCCCTCCCTTTTACGCCTACCCTCTTTTGATTTGTGTATCTTTCCCTCTAACGACTGGATTGGAATCATGGTGAACTCCCAGAGATATAATGAGATGTGGTTACTAGGAATGATTATTAAACATTCTAGATGTAGCTATAACTTTAAATCAGGAAAAGCAAATCTAGCGACATACCCCAAATGTGGCAAGTGACTGTGGACAACCACTGTGGACCTTCACGTAATGCTCAGCTAGAAACTGAGCAAGGAATTATCAATACAGTAAAAATAAATACTGCACCCCAAAAATCTATATTCCCAAATGTTTCTTTTAAAAAACATGCAATAACCACAGTGACCCCCCTCCTCCATCCCCCACCCCAGTTTTGGGTATGGCAAACTGCGCTTTATTTGACCACTTTTTATATTATTGTCTTAACCCTTTCAGGACGGAGTCAATAATACACATTCTGATCAAAACAAAACGTAAACAAAAACTGGAATTTGCGCTATGTCTGTTCAACCGTAATTCACCGCTGTCACATTAAGTGCACCCATACTTATTATATATCATTTTATTCAGGGGAAACAGGGCTTTTAATTTCTCATGAACTATTCATAGTTGAAACAATTTATTCTGAATAAAATTTAAAAAACTGTGAGAAATTAAGACTTTTAAAAAAATTTGTAGACATTTTAGCTGTAAATGTCATAATACCGTTAGCTTTAACTGCAAAAAAAACAAAACATATTTGGATTCGGGAAAGTACAACAGTACCCCCCATTAACAGTTTTTACAGTGTTTTGGAAAGTTATAGGGTCAAATATAGCACATTCCATTCTTCAGTTTTTTCAAATTGAAATTAGTCAGGTTGGTTATGTTGCCTTTGAGACCGTGTGGTAGCCCAGGAATGAGATTTACCCCAATGATGGCATACCATTTGCAAAAGTAGACAACCCAAGGTATTGCAAGTGGGGTATGTCCAGTCTTTAATAGTAGCCACTTAGTCACAAACACTGGCCAAAGTTAGCATTCATATTTGTTTTTGTGTGAAAAAAGCAAAAAAACTAATATTTGGCCAGTGTTTGGCGAGCACCATAAGCACTGTACTGAAACACCATAACCACCGTAAACCCCACGAACCGCCGCACCTTGGTTGGGGTCTCACTGTCCTCCACCCACCCTGGACCCAAGACCAGGATCCAGCTTCCAGTGGGTGAACCTCTCCTAGTCCAGAGTGCGTAGCAGGAACAGCTCTTATTATCCCCCAAACATGAGCAAAGACTTCATGAATGTGTAAACAAATCTCTCTTTAATGGGAGCCACACTGGCCTTTTATGCAAGTCCCCAAGCAAGGTGTATGCCCACATGGACTTTGTTGGGGACAGGGACACAAACTTAACAACCAATAACAGCAAAGTTACAAAGTATGACACACCCTTACACATCATACAATCCCTTCTCTCTGCCTGGGAGATAGTTGAGGCAGAAACTGTATTATCTCCAGGCAGAAAAACACATTTTACAAAACCCCAAAACACATAAAATGCCCACAATTACTACATCTGATAGCCCTGAAGTCATTGGGCAAAAATCACCCAGATCAGGGTTTCAGGAATTCTATGGAAGTCTTATTTTGGCCGACCGCATGCATGGTTTTATGCCCAAAACAGTTCCAGAGAATCAGGCAGTGCGGCCAGTCTACTTTGGGGATTCGAAGTACAGTACGAAATACCGCATGTAGCCATTCGTAGATAAAGTCATTATATGTCTCTTGTTCCTGAGCTTCTTTTTACCGAACACCGTTCGAATAGCCGAACATCCATGGAAGGTAAAGTTTAGTGGTGTTCACGCCGTCGAGTGTCCGATGTGAGTTCCATGAACTCGACGACCAAACACCGCTCATTGTACTTGCGGCTTAAGATGGCCGCTGCCGCGTGGTTGAATTGCACTTCGAAAGGCTTCTGGAGTTCGAAGTGCTGCTTCGAAAGTTCGAATGGTTCCTGTTACCAGTCCCAACAGGCATAAATAGTGTTTTTAAACAAAGTCTATTACAGGGCCCAGAGTCACAGGGCAGGAGGCTGGCAAACAGGACCCTCCAAGAACAAGGTTCAGTAAGTAAATAAATCCCTCCCTGACAGACAGGTAAGGGAGACTATGGGTCCTCCTGTGAGAGCAGCAGTAAGTAAATAAATCCCTCCATGACAGACAGGTAAGGGAGACTATGGGTTCTCCTGTGAGCTGAGAGCAGCAGTAAGTAAATAAACCCCTCTCTGCCAGACAGGTAAGGGAGGCATGTGTAGGTGTGGTGAAGTGTAGGTGTTATAAGGGGAAGTGGCAAAGAAAGGAATAAGGGGCTGAACTATATAAATAGGCAGGAATTTTGCAGAACTGATGTTTTAATCCATGTACCCTGTTTTTAAGCATTTCTCCCATGCAATGAAGACTCCCACAGACAATTATGCTTTAGCCAATCAAACAATGGTTACATCCGACATATTCCCTCCCCTCTGCTTGGGAGATAATTGAGTTACTTACTGTATCTACTCAATTATCTCCAAGCTGAAAAATTATACTTTTTATACATTTTTATAACTCCTGTTTTTACATCACATACGAATATATTTCTATGCAACATATGTAAAAATCACATGAATCCGTCCAGGGGTTAAAAAGTTAGGTGGAGGTCCCTTTATGAACGACCGCAAGCACATTTTCCTGCCAAAAACAGTTCCATAGATTTGGGCTGTGCGGTCAATCAATTTCTCACTGAAAAATGGTGAAAAACGAGCATTCAAATCTTCGAACGGGACTTAGTCTCCAACCGCTGTGTCGAAGTGGAGGAGAAGGTACAGGTCAGCGGTGTTCGTGCAATTGGGCAGCCGAAAACAGTTCCATAGATTTGACAGCACACACTGCTGATCGCGTTCGAATGCCGCCACGTGTTCGGCTATCGAATGGCGGCCACTTCGATTACTTCGGCTGAATACGAATTGCCATAACAAAGGTGCAGGTCTTTTCCCAAAGTACTTAAAGGGCCAGAAACAGTGACATAAAATACAATATGCCCAAATACTGTCTTTAAAGGGCAATACCCCCAGGGCCGTAGTCACATGGCAGGAGGCAGGCCCCTCCAAAAGCCTGCTCTTTTAAGAGCTCGTTCCTGCTACTCTCTCTTGGAGGAGAGGTTCACCCACTGGAACCTGGAGTCTTGTAGTAGGATGGATGTGGGGACTGCGGGGCTGATGGTGTCTGGTGCGGTGCTGATGGTCCTTGGTAAGCACTAGGAGCATCGATTGACGGAGGGTCCGTTACAACATTCATCCCTATGTCTTATCTGTACTCCTTTCCCTCTTTCACTTCCTTCCTACTACTGTCCTATTTGCACGTAAGCACTTACTTTTTAATGTATAAAAATCCAACTGAAGAATAAACGACAGGGCTTATTTTGATAACCAACACGAGTCTGGTGTCTAATTCATGCTTCTGGTGGCCCAAGCCACCCATGGGGCGGCTTACATGTGTTGGTCTGGCCCACTGGCCAGGTTTCACTTTATTCGGGTCTTTCCGATGGCGCTGGAACTGCTGGGCATTCTGGGGAAGGAATTCAGGGGTCACTCCGTCCAGATTGGGGCGGCAACAGAAGCTTCTCGTTTGGGATTCTCTGAGCAGGCTATCCAGAGGATTAGTAGATGGGAGTCAGGGAGGTGTCGGTCCTATGTGCTCCCAACCAGGCTAACTGCCTCTTCCCCTGTGTTTTCTCTGCAGGGTCCAGCCGAAGGGTCTGGTTAATTGGCTACTCCTACGTTTATTGGGCCTGTGGCGAAACCAACCTCGCCACTGTGAACTGGAGAAGCCTGGTTGCTCGCCTGCTCCCTTTGGACTATGGCCCTGCAGGTTAAACCGTTTATTTCCCCTGCAGAAAGGCTTATTTGTGTGATCTGAGTGCCATTCATCTAATAATGTGCACTCAGATCCCAGATATCTGGGGATATGTGAAATGTCTGTGTGTTATGTGTAAATGTGACTTTATGTATTTTAAAGTGTTTTGTGTCTTTTGCAACCATGTGCTTAATGGAGTCTTGTGTCTGTCCTGGGAGATAATTGAATTACTTATCTCCAGGATAGAAGACTCTGAAACTGGTTTGGGCCAGAAAGCCATGCTTCATTTAGTCACAAAGGACTTTTTACTAACTTTTGAACCCCTTGTCTGATTTGTGCCATTTTGAATATGTTGTTCCCCTGAATGGATTGATTGTGAATATGTAATTTTATGTGAATGTGATGTATGGTTTTGGAGTTATGAAAGTTGGGTAGAAAGTATGTTTTAACTGTATGTATAATTGAGTTTCCTCTCAGGATAAGGGGAGGGAATATGTGGGATGTAACTGTGATGTGATTGGATGTTTTGTAACGCCCTGTGGGCTGTACTATGTTTGTGGATTGGGAATAAAAGAGACTGTATGTGACAGTACAGAGAGTTCCTGTTTTCACCCTCAAAGTGAAGTGTCGTCTCATTATTGGGGGAAGTATTTATTGTATGCTGTTCCAGTTTGACTGCTAGGAGAGTAAACCTATTCGTATGGTTCCTATTCAACTGTCTACAGCATTCATATGCTTGAGAGCATTCATATGCTCCTACGGTTCTGTGATTGTGGTGTCTGCTGCAGTGCTTGGAGTCCTCAGGAAGCTAGGAGCATCTTTCAACGGAGGTACCCAGTCGGGGTGCCAGGTGATCCGTTACATTGGTGGCAAGCGGTGGGATGGCGTCCTAGTGCGAGGTAAAGCAGCTCGGAGACACAGTTCGTGGATTTACAAATTGAGGGCAGCGCTAGTACCCGTACAGCGACCCTATCTACAAAAGAACTAACTTCAGCAGAGCAAGCATGGCGTATGACTACACTCAGGAGGAGTTTGACAGAGAGGTTAATGAGGTGCTGTCTACCTTTGGACCCAACCCCCCAGAGAGAGCCGTGCAGCTCGCCAGGAAACTAGTAGGAGAATACCTGCAATCTCTAGTAGATTTGGCCAAAAGGGAGTCCCAGGGAGCCAAAGGTGTAGTCCTTCCTCCCCAGCGGCGTGTGTGTGTCCCAGGGAGCTGAGAGGTGCAGTCCTTCACTCCCCAGCAGCAGTGTGTGTCCCAGGGAGCTGAAGGTGTCGTCCTTCCTCCCAGCGGCAGTGTGTCCCCCAGGTAGCTGAAGGTGCAGTCCTTCATCCCCAGCGGCAGTGTGTGTCCCAGGGAGCTGAAGGTGTCGTCCTTCCTCCCCAGCGGCAGTGTGTGTCCCAGGGAGCTGAAGGTGTCGTCCTTCCTCCCCAGCGGCAGTGTGTGGCCCAGGGAGCTGAAGGTGTCGTCCTTCCTCCCCAGCGGCAGTGTGTGGCAGGGGCTGAGGTGCGTGCCTCCCCAGTGGCAGTGTGTACCCCAGGGAGAAGAAGGTGTCGTCCTTCCTCCCCAGCGGCAGTATGTATCCCCAGGAGCTGAAGGTGCCGTCCTTCCTCCCCAGCGGCAGTGTGTACCCCAGGGAGCTGAAGGTGCCGTCCTTCCTCCCCAGCGGCAGTGTGTACCCCAGGGAGCTGAAGGTGCCGTCCTTCCTCCCAGCGGCAGTGTGTACCCCAGGAAGCTGAAGGTGCAGTCCTTCGCTCCCACGGGGTGTGGGAATAGGGGTGTGCTGCACTTTGGGGGTTGCGGGGCGGGGTGGGACTTTGGCTTGGGGACGAGAGGGGCAGTGCCTGCTACCACTTGGGAGGTGTGGGAGGCGGTTTGGGTTGCTTGGGCTGTGGCGGGGATGTTACACCCCCCAACAGTGCAGATGGGACTGTAGCACAAGGGATGGGACTTACAGCACAAGGGATAGGGACAGTCGGTCCTGTTCCCCAGCCACAGAGCGGTGTATCCAGAGGGGAGACAGTCGGTCTCTCCCTCCCACAACCAGGCTCCCACCAGGCTACCTCCGTGGTAGCACTGGCATCAGGGCAGAGTACCGCTGGTCTCTGCCCACTCAGCAACCCACCAAGGCAGCCTAACAGTTGCCCACACAGTCGTGGTGAGGCACCTGGACATGGACAAAGTTCTCCTCTACCCAGGTGTAGTAACCAGTTATTGTGGGTGGGCTGTACTGCTGTTTCTGCTTTGTGGGTGGGTTGCTGGACTAACCAGGGCACTGACCGGCAGGAGGTCAGATACCCTGTTAGTCTAGTTGGTAAAGGGGAGAAGTGTGGCGAAACCAACCTCGCCACTGTGAACTGGAGAAGCCTGGTTGCTCGCCTGCTCCCTTTGGACTATGGCCCTGCAGGTTAAACCGCTTATTTCCCCTGCAGAAAGGCTTATTTGTGTGATCTGAGTGCCATTCATCTAATAATGTGCACTCAGATCCCAGCTATCTGGGGATATGTGAAATGTCTTTGTGTTATGTGTAAATGTGACTTTATGTATTTTAAAGTGTTTTGTGTCTTTTTGCAACCATGTGCTTAATGGAGTCTTGTGTCTATCCTGGGAGATAATTGAATTACTTATCTCCAGGATAGAAGACTCTGAAACTGGTTTGGGCTAGAAAGCCATGCTTCATTTAGTCACAAAGGACTTTTTACTAACTTTTGAACCCCTTGTCTGATTTGTGCCATTTTGAATATGTTGTTCCCCTGAATGGATTGATTGTGAATATGTAATTTTATGTGAATGTGATGTATGGTTTTGGAGTTATGAAAGTTGGGTAGAAAGTATGTTTTAACTGTATGTATAATTGAGTTTCCTCTCAGGATAAAGGGAGGGAATATGTGGGATGTAACTGTGATGTGATTGGTTGTTTTGTAACGCCCTGTGGGCTGTACTATGTTTGTGGATTGGGAATAAAAGAGACTGTATGTGACAGTACAGAGAGTTCCTGTTTTAACCCTCAAAGTGAAGTGTCGTCTCATTATTGGGGGAAGGATTTATGGTATGCTGTTCCAGTTTGACTGCTAGGAGAGTAAACCTATTCGTATGGTTCCTATTCAACTGTCTACAGCATTCATATGCTTGAGAGCATTCATATGCTCCTACGGTTCTGTGATTGTGGTGTCTGCTGCAGTGCTTGGAGTCCTCAGGAAGCGCTAGGAGCATCTTTCAACGGAGGTACCCAGTCGGGGTGCCAGGTGATCCGTTACAGGGCCCATCTCCGGGCAGGGGTCCAACCTGGTTGGACTCGTCTCGGCCTTTCAACAGAGTGAGCGGATGTCAGATGGTTTGGGATTTGGGGCATGCGTTGCTTCCCAATGTAGCGCTGCAGGATCAAAGTAAACAAACGGGTTTCCAAATTTGTGCTGGGTAGGGGGGGTCTGACGGTTTGACACTTAAAACGGAATGCGGCGGTTTATTTTCGCTCTGACGGGGTCTACCTGACCGATGAGGTTCTCGATTTATTTAGTGCTGCAAGATGTGTTAGAACAGGCTATGGTGTTGGTGGGGGGGTCTGTAGCGGAGGAGCAGGGGTTAATCCAATAGCTCTCCACTGGGAACAAAGATTCAGCATACAAAATCACAGGAACACAGCATAATCCACCTCCCCAAGGACTAGACGACACATAGTCTGGGAGTCAACTGTCAGCTTTATTCACATGTCTGCTTTTATGCATTTCTCCCAGGCAAGGGAGGTAACTTTCATAATTCTTACAGTAGCCAATCATAATACGGTCACCTCCCATCCCTCTCCTCCCGTTAGATTAGCACTTAAACAGATTAATGGGGACAGAGTTTTCCCCACTTTCTGGATGTCCCCTAAATACCGGGGGTACAGGGTTAAATAAGGGGTCCCCTGGTAGGTCTGATCTGGGTGAGCAACATACTCAAAATTCACCCAGATCGGACCAGGGGTTCGGGAGTTACAGGCAGTTAAAGATTTGACCGACCGCAGGGACTCAGTAGCCGAAAACATTTCCATGAATTCTGGCCCTGCGGTCGGTCTTTTTTAGTGAATGAAAAATCCTGAACAGCTCAGCCATCCAGGCGACTGATAACATTCATATGAATCCCCTCGTTTAGGGTATTCTATCTACCGAACGCCGGGGTGTTCGTGTGTTTAATTCGTGCTGTCGGAGCATGCTGGAGGTCTTAGCGGTACTTGGTTAGTCGAATGCCCGGTTTGAGTTCCAGGTGTTCGACGACCAAGTACCGCTGTTCGTGCGTAAGATGGCCGCCGCCACGTTTTCGGTAGGCGAAATGGCGGCCACACATACAGGTACTTAATTCCCTTCGCAACATTGTATCTTTCAGATAATTGGAAACACACGAATACCACGGGGTGGTCTCCCGTTCGGTAGTTTCGGGGCATTCGCATAAAAGACAGCAAAATAACATTAAAGTCTGTTCGTGCACTTATTCACTGGTTTTAGCACCCATTCGCACAGAAAAGTTAGTCTAAGTGGCAGGGTTTGCCACAGGGTCGCACCCGCTGATTTAGGGGTAAAGCAGCTGGGCTAGTGGCGGATATGGTCCTTGCCAATCTGGGTTTGGAGCACGAGTACAGGGGGAAGAATGAAGGTTGGGTCTGATCCCTCCCCTAACCTACATGCCCACTGAGCCAAAGGCCGGCTAGTGGTTGGCATGGTGGTAAGTTACGGCCAAGTTGGAGGCCAGGTGGTGTTAGGATGAGGGGGAGGGCAGGCGCCCAGGAGTACTCGTGTTTGTTGATGGAATGGTTTGGCAAGGACGAGTCTGCGGTTTAACTATATATTTTGTTGATATTGTTAGTAAATGTTATTTTCTATGGAACTATTTTCGGCTATGGGACCATGCCTGCGGTCGGTCAAAATGTCAAAAATGGGACATGGACCCATCAAAACCATCTGTGAAAATCCACAGTTAAACACTTCTCTTTTACAGCACTGTAACTTCACAAAATAGTGTCTAGGTCATACATCGGCCATATTGTTTTACTCAGAAGATGTAACTGAGCATATTTTGGGGGTTATTATGACAGTGGCACATATCAAATGTATGAAATACCCAGCAAAAATGCAACATTTATCTATAAAATGCCTTTTTTTTCCTCACCACAATCTTTGACATAAATTAGTGCCACAAAATTAGACATTTTGAAGCCCAATGCAACACAACGGTTCAGGCTTGATAAAGACCGTGTTGTTCGAAACGTTGTGTTATGCTGGGCTTCATTAAATTGCCTTTCTGAACTCTGGAGTCCCTAAACCATTTTGTACTTTATTCATATTGATATTGGGACTTGGTGCTTGGTCCTGGTTTGATTGCACTCTGGCTCAGAGTGATGGGATTGAGTGCAGTTCCTTATTGTTTTTTTAACAAAATGAGACAGAGGCCCATCTATGAAAATTCTAACTACAGGATCTGAAATAGCCTGGTATCCTATATGGCATTGTAGCTTCACAGAATAGTGCCAAAGGCATACAATGGGGGTATTGTTATACTCAGCAGATGTAGGTGAACACAATATGGGGTTCTGTGCAGGGATAGCACACACCAGCTTTACGAAATACACATTACAAAAACCTTGTTATATGTGTATATGCCAAAATAAAGAAAAACCACAAATTTACTCCAATATTTAGCAGAAATTGGCGGTGAAATGGCTACGCAAAGAGTGTCAAAATAACCTTAGGTAAATAGCCTGTGATGTCTACTTTATATAAATATATACTTTTCTGTGACAATTTTGTTTTATGTGATGGCGACTAAACCTACAGGACAATCATACCAACTTCTAAAATTGTTTCACATTGAGATTTTATTTTAGTCCTTGTATTTTGTGACCTGTAACTTTCAAAATAAGCTGAAATCCAGACATATGATGTACTCTATAAATCAAGACACATAAATGAACTGATTTAGAATCACTTTTCCTAAGCTGGACATATTATGCACACGCTATTATTGCCAAAACTAAAAAAATAAAAAAATTAAAAAAAAAGTTTCCATTTTTTTTTTTTTTATAATAAATGAGAATTTATAAATGTATATTTGACATCAAATTAAAGCCCTTTTTGCCCTCTAAAACGGTATATAATATGTATTGATGCAATAAATGAGATGCAGCGATGCAAATTGCGATCGAACACAAACACAAAAAAGCAAACATTGTCCTTAAAGGGAAACTCCAGGCACCTAGACCACTTCTGCCCATTGGAGTGGTCTGGGTGCCAACTCCCACCACTCTTAACCCTGCAGGTGTAATTATTGCAGTTTTTATAAACTGCAATAATTACCTTGCAGGGTTAACTCCTCCTCTAGTGGCTGTCTACTAGACAGCCACTAGAGGGCACTTCCTGGTCTATAGCACAGATTGTGCTATAGCGTCGCTGGACGTCCTCACGCTGTGTGAGGACCTCCAGCGTCGCTAAAATCCCCATAGGAAAGCATTTTAAATGCTCCCCCGCCGGCTGACGTGATGAAGAGGAGGAGCGTGGGCGGAGGAAGAATCAGCGACGAGGGATATTGTCCCTGCCCCTGGTACGTCACTGAATGGGTTTTCACCCTTTCAGCAACTGGGGATGGGAGGGAGAGTGTAGCGGAGGGGCAGTATAATCCACGATATCTCCGCTGGGTAACAGGAACAACAAAGGATAATCCAGGGAATCAGCATACAATAATCCAAACAGCACTGCAGTAACCCTTCCTTCCCAAGAACTAGACGACACATAGGCTGGGAGTCAACTGAGGTCTTTTAATTCAGCTCCACAATTTATACAAGTCCCCATGCAAGGGGTTTCCTGAGTCGAGTAGCCGTTTTTAGTACCACGCGCTCGACGACCAAACACCGCTGAGGGAACAAAGGATCCAAGATGGTCGACCACCGCATGGTCGGTAGTCGAACGGCGGCCACCCAGGAGAGCCTCTAATTACCGATTGCAACATTGTTGCAATCGGTTAATAGGCGCCACACGCCTCTAAGTGTGTGGGCTATTAAAGGATCTCGTTCGGTTCCCGAACGGCCCGCAAAGGTGCCATTCGTGAAACGAAGGGGAATCAGCTATCTGCGTTCAGCAGATAGCCCAGGCAGGCAATACATCATTAACATTACATTACATGCTGGAACACACAATAGGAACTCCATACCGGCAACCCTTAAAGGGACAGTACAGATGTATTAAATAATGTCCAAGTGGCTAGGTTTGCCACAGAGAGGGAACCTACAGTGTCAGGAGAACTGATTGTTTTCCTGGCACTGGAGAGTCCCTTTAAGGGTATGTCCAGGTTATGTCCAGGTTCTGTCTTTAAGGGACAAGACTGACGAGCTGGCTAATGCAGCCTCATTATCCTAACCAGCGCAGAGGTGATGGGCTGTTGGGATCTCAAAAACTGTTTAACCTTAAATGGAGGGACAGTGCCAGGGGACTCCAGGCACCATAATCACTTCAATGAGATGGAATGGTTTAACACTGAATGCATGACAGCGCCGGGGGACTTCAGACACCATAACCACTTCAATGACATGAAATTATTTAACACTGAATGGAGAGACAAAGCCAGTGGATTACGGGTACTATAACAACTTAAATGAGATGGAATATTTATACACTTAATGGAGGGACAGTGCCAGGGGACAGTTGACTCAAGACACTATAACCACTTCATTAAGATGGAATGGATTAACACTGACTAAAGGGACAGCGCCAGGAGACTCCAGGCACTATAACCACTGCAGTGAGATGAAACTGTTATAGTGCCTACAGTAGCTTTAACTCTTTCTGGAAATTTAAGTTTACAGGTATCACCAATTGATACAATTGTTTTACTATTGATTTTAGAGTGAATAATAAAAGCTACTTTTTACTTGATTAGGTTCTCAGTCCCACTAACCACAGGGTTTTTTCCCATTTCATCATCATTTAGGCTCCACCTTACTTGTACTGGCCAAACCATTGTGAAAAGTGCGCCAAGAGTATGTTTGATTTACCGATTAATCCGTGAATCGAGGTAGCCACATGATAGAGATATATATACACACACACACACACACACACATACACACACATATTATATATATGTGTAAAAAAAGCACCTTTTTGTATTAAGAGTGCTTTCTTGTATTTTTAGTGTTACCCCACACAACTTCCAACTCTCCCTTGTTCCATTCTAAAAGACAGACATGGAGGAATCTCTTCACCCGAAGTACTCTGTCAGGATAGAACCCGTGTCCTGAATTACTTTAACCCCTTAAGGACACGACTTCTGGAATAACATGGAATCATGACAGAATATTTCCATCATGTGTCCTTAAGGGGTTAAGGAAAACACCATGTTTTGATCAGAGGCTTCTTTTCACAATGGTGCCAAGGTAAGATAAAATTCCAGGGAAGCTTGTGTTCTGATACGTGGCTCTGGGTCTCATAAAAAGTCAAATATCAACAATTACTGGCCTCTCTCGGTATGTCGAGCCACCACCATTGTATCCTTCAACCAAAAATGCTTTGTTGGAAGATAAGATCATTATAGCAGGGGTATAAATAAAAAACATGAACAAGTCAAAAAGGAAAGATTGGGGGTGGAGGGGGATAGAAATAGGGAAACGTTTACACATGTAAGTGACTGTTAGAAAATGGATGATTCTCTTACCATAGAGAGGACTCCATGGATCTGACACTTGCTCCACCAGGTTCTCCAGTTTGTCAACGTGCTGCTGCCGTAGGGCAAAGGTCAGTGTGATACTTTCATTCATGGCTACTCGTCCCACATGGTACCAGCCCTCTGGGATCCTGGACGAGGAGGCAAGCAAGTTATAGGAGGAACCTCAGCCTCTCACACACCGTGGGGGAAGGGAATAAATAATGGGGTATTTCTCACAGTATAAATAATGGGGTATTGCTCACAACGTAGGGGAGTGGTATAAATAATAGGGTATCACTCACACCATGATGGAGGAATATAAATAATGGGGCGTTTCTCACACTATGGGGGGAGGGGTATAAATAATGGGGTTTCATTCATGACCTGCAAATCGGTTCTGATTCTGTAACAGGAACTTACTTTAGGCTCTGGTCCCGCTCCAGGTAGACACTCCCTGTTGGAAACTGCAGCCACGATCCAACCATGAAAAACAGGAGGATTCTGAAAGAGCATTTTATTTGTGTGAGCAGAACTGACAATATACTCCGTCACCTGGACACTCGGCCCTGTCATACTGACATTTGGCCCAATCACATTGACAATATACCCAGTCACACTGACAATATACCACGTCACTCGGACACTCTGCCCAGTCACACTGACAATATACCATGTCACTCGGACACTCGGCCCGGTAATTCTGACAATATACCCAGTCACTCAGACACTCGCCCCTGTCACACTGACAATATACCACGTCACTCGGACACTCTGCCTAGTCACACTGACAATATACCCAGGCACCTAGACACTAGGCCCAGTCACACTGACAATATACCACGTCACTCGGACCGGTAATGCTGACATTATACCCTGTCACCTGGTGTCACGATCTCTTACCTGGATCCAACACCGACTCCACTCGGTGTGCGGTATGTCCCATGCCGGACGCTGCAAACACTCCCCTTTTCATGACACGGCGCATAAGCACCGACGTCATGACTGCAATGACGCGACCACGCGTCATCAATACCAGACTAGAACTTTTGGGGGGCGTGGCCTTAAAGCAAAAGGCGCTGCCTTATAAAAGCGTAATTTTTTGTCTTGTTCCTTGCCCTATTGTGGTTCCTTATGGTCTCTTTAGTGCTAGTTTGCTCTTCTTATACTCTTATTATTGTTATTGTTGTGTTCTGACCTGGCTTGGCTTTTTGACATTCCTGTTTTCTGGTTCCCTGACTCGGCTTGACTTTTGACCTCCTGATCTCTGGTATCCTGACCCGGCTACTCTTAATCACTCTCCTGATTTCTGGTATCCTGTCTTTTGGCTGTTCTTGGACTATTCTTTTCTCTTACGTTAAACCCGACCATTCTAAGGTTCGGTAATACGTATTTGGGTTTTCTGTGGGTTTACATTCTGCGTGTTGGGTTATCACACGACTGTGATACCTGGACACTCAGCCCAGTCACACTGACAATATACCCAGTTACTCGGACCAGTCACACTGACAATATACCCAGTCACTCGGATACTTGGCCCAGTCACACTGAAGATATACCCAGTCACTTGAACCAGTCACATTGACAATATACCCGTCAGACACGCGGCCCAGTAATTCTGACAATATACCCCGTCACCTGGACACTCGGCCCAGTCATACTGACAATATACCCAGTCCCTCGGACACTTGGCTCAGCCACATTGACAATATACCGAGTCACCCGGACAGTATTGTATCTATACACTGTATAATATATCTGTATCTATACACTGTGTATATATATATATATTTTTTTATTTTTCTAATATTTTATTGAAAGTTTTAAATATGCTAATAAACCAAACAATAGTAACATTAGTAATTAGTAATAGTAACATTAAACAAACAAGTAAAATGGGTAAATATACAAGTACTATTAATCATCCAATACTAATTAAAAATGAAAAATATTTAATAAATAGAAAGAAATTGGACAATAATAAGTATAACTTTACCATTGGTAGTGCCTTATTTAGCAACCATAATGCAGTGCAAAGGGACCGGCTTGGGGGAAATAACTAAATATGATATTGGCGCCTAATATCTTCTTCCCAAATCGTCCAATCGAGTTGTAAGGTGGTATTCGCGTGCGATGGCAATCCTTTAGTTAACTCGCAATGTTTGTTTTCTAAAAGAAGCTGTAACACCTCGCTAAATGAAGGTACAGTTGATGATTTCCAGTGTCGGGATATCAGAAGACGCAAATGACGCAACATTACTCCTTGACTTTTGGATATATTTTCTTTAAATTTATCAATAAACAAAGATGTGGGATATTTCAACTGGACATTTTATTGAAGGATTGAAGGAGATTATGTATGTCTTTCCAGAACGGAGTTATCTTATCCAGAAGATGTGATATAATGTTCCAACTCTCCCACAACAATGAATTAGTGTTTGTCAATTGTAATTTAAACATAGAAACAAAGAATGTGACGGCAGATTAGAACCATTCGGCCCATCTAGTCTGCCCAATTTTCTAAATACTTTCATTAGTCCCTAGTCTTATCTTATAGTTAGGATAGCCTTATGCCTATCCCACGCATGCTTAAACTCCTTTACTGTGTTAATCTCTACCACTTCAGCTGGAAGGCTATTCCATGCATCCACTACCCTCTCAGTAAAGTAATACTTCCTGATATTATTTTTAAACCTTTGTCCCTCTAATTTAAGACTATGTCCTCTTGTTGTGGTAGTTTTTCTTCTTTTAAATATAGTCTCCTCCTTTACTGTGTTGATTCCCTTTATATATTTAAATGTTTCTATCATATCCCCCCTGTCTCGTCTTTCCTCCAAGCTATAGTTATAGCTGTAGTTATATTGCAGTGTGTGTGTGTATAAGGAGCTGTAGTTATATTGCACTGTGTGTGTATAAGGAGCTGTAGTTATATTGCACTGTGTGTGTGTGTAAGGAGCTGTAGTTATAGTGCACTGTGTGTGTATAAGGAGCTGTAGTTATATTGCACTGTGTGTGTGTGTAAGGAGCTGTAGTTATATTGCACTGTGTGTGTATAAGGAGCTGTAGTTATATTGCACTGTGTGTCTGTATAAGGAGCTGTAGTTATATTGCACTGTGTGTGTATAAGGAGCTGTAGTTATATTGCAGTGTGTGTATAAGGAGCTGTAGTTATATTGCACTGTGTGTGTGTATAAGGAGCTGTAGTTATATTGCACTGTGTGTGTGTGTATAAGGAGCTGTAGTTATATTGCACTGTGTATGTGTATAAGGAGAAACATAGAAACATAGAATGTGACAGCAGATAAGAACCATTCGGCCCATCTAGTCTGCCCAATTTTCTAAATACTTTCATTAGTCCCTAGTCTTATCTTATAGTTAGGATAGCCTTATGCCTATCCCACGCATGCTTAAACTGCTTTACTGTGTTAACCTCTACCACTTCAGCTGGAAGGCTATTCCATGCATCCACTACTCTCTCAGTAAAGTAATACTTCCTGATATTATTTTAAACCTTTGTCCCTCTAATTTAAGACTATGTCCTCTTGTTGTGGTAGTTTTTCTTCTTTTAAATATAGTCTCCTCCTTTACTGTGTTGATTCCCTTTATATATTTAAATGTTTCTATCATATCCCCCCTGTCTCGTCTTTCCTCCAAGCTATACATGTTAAGATCCTTTAACCTTTCCTGGTAAGTTTTATCCCGCAATCCATGAACCAGTTTAGTAGCCCTTCTCTGAACCCTCTCTAAGGTATCAATATCCTTCTGAAGATACGGTCTCCAGTACTGTGTACAATACTCCAAGTGAGGTCTCACCCGTGTTCTGTACAATGGCATGAGCACTTCCCTCTTTCTACTGCTAATACCTCTCCCTATACAACCAAGCATTCTGCTAGCATTTCCTGCTGCTCTATTACATTGTCTGCCTACCTTTAAGTCATCTGAAATAATAAAAAAAAATCCCTTTCCTCAAATGTTGAAGTTAGGACTTGTAGCGGATCGGCAATATGAAATCCCACGAATTCCGCTGGTACATACAGTAATCCACAGTTAGCGCTGAAAAGCAAGACAATATCCCAAATCCCCCAGTAACCGGACGAAACACAGTTCTGGGAGTCAACTGAAGTCTTTATTTGCAGCTCCAGTATTTATGCAAGTCCCCATGCAAGGGGTTTCCCCACTGACATTGCAGGGGTAATACAGTAATACATGGGGGACTTCACTTTCTGGGCATTTCTCCCATCAGGCACTGCTGCACGAGAGGGACACTCCCACTGGAATATACCGTTAAGTGGATTACCCCTCCGTGCAGCAGAACCGGCAATTCACATTAAAATACATAACTTTTCGAATACTTGACAGATTTAAACGAATGGACGTTCGGTAGATAGCTTTGTGAGATTACCGCTCAGATCCCAGCTAAGACAGAACGCCGCACGAAAAACATATTAATTGTAACACACGCTTAAAAGACCGATTGCTATACGTGGAGTAAAATGCAGAAAAGCCCGGAGCTCCCGAATGGCCTGGAAGCCCAGCGGTGTTTGCGGCGTCGAGCAGCCGTTTTCAGTACCACACGCTCGACGACTGAACACCGCTGGAGAGACAAAGGATCCAAGATGGCCGACCGCCGCATGGTCGGTATTCGAATGACGGCCACCTTGGAGAGTCTCTAATTGCCGATTGCAACATTGTTGCAATCGGTTAACAAGCACCACACGTCTTAGTGTGTGGGCTATTACTAGAGTGTTCATTCGGATCACGAACAGCCCGCAAAGGTGTTGTTCGTGAAACGGAATAGAACATGGCTATCTGCTTTTAGCAGATAGCTAACACAGTCAATACAACATACAGAATCCAGCAGATTACAACCAGGCACATATACAATCATAATAAATATACAGGCAACCCTTAAAACCATATTGTCTCTGTTTAGTCCAAGTGGCTAGGTTTGCTACAATGCTCCCCCAGAACCAAGCCGGCATACACAGTCTGATCCTAACGGATCAGCTTGGGGATGTCCAGAGGAGGGCTCACAGATCACTTCTCAAGTTCAGTTTGTCGGGATAACCCGTCGGCGTTACCGTTTTGTTTCCCTGGGCGATAATGGATTGTAAAGTCAAAAGGCTGCAGCGCCAAACTCCAGCGCAGCAGCCTGGCATTGTCTCCAGCCACACGGTTTAGCCACACCAACGGGTTGTGATCTGTGAGCAGGGAAAAGGGTTGCCCATAGAGATATGGCTGTAACACCACAGCCAGGCATTCTTTTTCAATGGCGGCGTAGCTCAATTCCCGGGGTAACAACTTCCTGCTTAAATAAGCTACACGGTGTTCTCCGCCATCTGCTCCAACTTGGCTCAGTACTGCTCCCAATCCAAACATCGAAGCGTCTGTATGGACAAGAAAGCGTTTAGTTGGATCAGGAGCAGCAAGTACAGGTGCATTGGTTAGAGCCGTCTTGAGTTGGGTAAATGCCTGTTCACACTCTGGGGCCCAGACGACCTGTCGGGGTAGGTTCTTACGAGTCAGATCAGTCAGGGGTTTGGCCAGGGCACTGTAATTGGGCACGAATTTTCTGTAGTACCCGGCGGTTCCCAGGAAGGAGAGTACTTGAGTCTTGGTCCTAGGGGTGGGCCACTTAGCTACGGCTTCAATTTTAGCTGGCTCGGGTTTTTGTTGCCCGCTTCCTACCCGGTGGCCCAAGTATTGTACTTCGGCCATCCCTATGTGACACTTGCTAGGTTTCAGTGTCAACCCTGCCTCTCTAATACGGTCAATTACTGCCCGTATCTGCTGTAAATGCTCTGCCCAGGTCTGGCTATAAATGGCGATGTCGTCCAGGTATGCGCATGCAGGGGTACCGGCTGCGGTAAAAACTCCAGCCGGGTTCGCATTTCCCTTTGGTATGGGGTTTCTTCCCTGGCTGGTGGGGGTGTGCTATTGTGAGCCCGGTCTCCCTCCATCAGTTTAGCGATCAGTACTGCGTTTTGCCCAAAAGGGGTTAAAAACCATTTAGGCGATATTCCCCTTTTCCCAGCTGCACAGACAGCTACTGCAAGCACCAATCTCCTAAACTGCAAACCCACGAATTCACCAACTCCCGAACTGCAACCAAGGGAATACTCGAAACTCCCGAACTGGAGACACACGAATAGCTGCTAGCAGACGAACAGGAAAAGCCCCCAGGCGGCTTACACTCCTGGCAATCAGTCTCTAAGAGCATACAGTAAATCCTCCCCCAATAATGAGACAACACTTCACTTTGAGGGTTAAGCAGGAACTCATTTACTGGGTGTAACGGATCGCCTGGCACCCCGACTGGGTACCTCCGTTGAAGGATGCTCCTAGCACTTCCTGAGGACTCCAAGCACTGCAGCAGACACCAAAACCACCGAACCGTAGGAGCATATGAATGCTCTCAAGCATTTGAATGCTGTAGACAGTTGAATAGGAACCCTACGAATAGGTTTACTCTCCTAGCAGTCAAACTGGAACAGCATACAATAAATCCTTCCCCCAATAATGAGACGACACTTCACTTTGGGGGTTAAAACAGGAACTCAGGTGCTGGCACACCCAGCCTGGTTTTTATTACAGTCTTGCAAATACAGGACCGCCCACAGGGAGGTATAAAACAACCAATCACATCACAGTTACATCCCACATATTCCCTCCCCTTATCCTGAGAGGAAACTCAATTACACATACAGTTAAAACATACTTTCTACCCAACTTTCATAACTCTAAAACCATACATCACATTCACATAAAATTACATATTCACAATCAATCCATTCAGGGGAACAACATATTAAAAAATGGCATGAATCAGACAAGGGGTTCAAAAGTTAGTAAAAAGTCCTTTGTGACTAAATGAAGCATGGCTTTCTGGCCCAAACCAGTTTCAGAGCCTTCTATCCTGGAGATAAGTAATTCAATTATCTCCCAGGACAGACACAGACTCCATTAAGCACATGGTTGCAAAAAGACACAAAACACTTTAAAATACATAAAGTCACCTTTACACATAACACACAGACATTTCACATATCCCCAGATAGCTGGGATCTGAGTGCACATTATTAGATGAATGGCACTCAGATCACACAAATAAGCCTTTCTGCAGGGGAAATAAGCGGTTTAACCTGCAGGGCCATAGTCCAAAGGGAGCAGGCGAGCAACCAGGCTTCTCCAGTTCACAGTGGCGAGGTTGGTTTCGCCACACTTCTCCCCTTTACCAACTAGACTAACAGGGTATCTGACCTCCTGCCGGTCAGTGCCCTGGTTAGTCCAGCAACCCACCCACAAAACAGAAACAGCAGTACAGCCCACCCACAATAACTGGTTACTACACCTGGGTAGAGGAGAACTTTGTCCATGTCCAGGTGCCTCACCACGACTGTGTGGGCAACTGTTAGGCTGCCTTGGTGGGTTGCTGAGTGGGCAGAGACCAGCGGTACTCTGCCCTGATGCCAGTGCTACCACGGAAGTAGCCTGGTGGGAGCCTGGTTGTGGGAGGGAGAGACCGACTGTCTCCCCTCTGGATACACCGCTCTGTGGCTGGGGAACAGGACCGACTGTCCCTACCCCTTGTGCTGTAAGTGCAGAGACTACAGTCCCATTTGCACTGTTGGGGGCTGTAACATCTCCCCTTGCTGGGTTAGGCTGCCGCTGGAGAGAGGGTGTAACAAGCTCCTCTCTCTGAACTGTAAACTGCCGCTGGGGAGAGGGGGTATCAGGCTCCTCTCCCTGACACTCTCTCTGCTGGTGGAGAGGGGGACCAGCTGTCTCCCCTTTCATTATTTTGTCCTGTGGTTGGGGTGCGAGACTGACGGTCTCTGCTCCCTGCAGGACACTCCGCCGCTGGGGAGGAAGGACGGCACCCTCAGCTCCCTGGGGTACACACTGCCGCTGGGGAGGAAGGACTGCAACTTCAGCTCCCTGGGGTACACACTGCCGCTGGGGAGGAAGGACTGCACCTTCAGCTCCCTGGGGTACACACTGCCGCTGGGGAGGAAGGACTGTACCTTCAGCTCCCTGGGATACACACTGCCGCTGGGGAGGAAGGACAGCACCTTCAGCTCCCTGGGATACACACTGCCGCTGGGGAGGAAGGACTGCACCTTCAGCTCCCTGGGATACAC
>OW240912.1:425812522-425831932 GCA_933207985.1 Pelobates cultripes
ATATTCCCTCCCCTTATCCTGAGAGGAAACTCAATTACACATACAGTTAAAAACATACTTTCTACCCAACTTTCATAACTCTAAAACCATACATCACATTCACATAAAATTACATATTCACAATCAATCCATTCAGGGGAACAACATATTCAAAAAATGGCACAAATCAGACAAGGGGTTCAAAAGTTAGTAAAAAGTCCTTTGTGACTAAATGAAGCATGGCTTTCTGGCCCAAACCAGTTTCAGAGCCTTCTATCCTGGAGATAAGTAATTCAATTATCTCCAAGGACAGACACAGACTCCATTAAGCACATGGTTGCAAAAAGACACAAAACACTTTAAAATACATAAAGTCACCTTTACACATAACACACAGACATTTCACATATCCCCAGATAGCTGGGATCTGGGTGCACATTATTAGATGAATGGCACTCAGATCACACAAATAAGCCTTTCTGCAGGGGAAATAAACGGTTTAACCTGCAGGGCCATAGTCCAAAGGGAGCAGGCGAGCAACCAGGCTTCTCCAGTTCACAGTGGCGAGGTTGGTTTCGCCACACTGGGGCTAGCTGCTTGGCTTTTATGCAGGTCTCCCACCTGGTGGACACTCCCCTAGAGGAACATATGGGAGACTGGGACACAAAGGGTAAAAGGACCAATCACAGACTTACACATTTCAACCATCCCACAATGCATCACAATCCCTCCTCTCTGCCCTGGAGATAATTGGGAAGTAATCCAATTATCTCCACAGACAGAGGCAAAACTCCATTAACCACATGGCAGAAAAACAGTAAAAGACATAAAATTACCTACAGTTACATTCAGTACATAAAACATACGTTCTACATATCCCCAGATAGCTCAGATCTGAGCGCACATTATTACCGAATGGTGCTCAGATCACATACATACACTTCAATCGCCATGGAGCCAAAGTCCTTCACATAGTCTTTTCGTTACATGAACAGGCTCCATGGCTTAGCTATCTTGGTGATGCTGTTCATCCGGTTAAACAGTCGCTCTCGAATGGGAGGGAAAGGAGGCTGGCGGCTCAGCGGTGTTCGCGCAATTAAGTGTCCGTTTTCAGTTCCATAGTTTAGGCGCTGAACACCGCTGGCCGTTCGGGAGGTAAAATGGCTGCTGCCACGTGTTCGGCAACCGAACAAAGGCCTCCCAATGTTCATCAATTAAGCTGCGGTTAACTGCAGCTTCTGGGCGGTCAATTGATGGCACACTCCAGTTCGCAGGTGGTCCATCATTCGGTAGTTTGTTCGGTAGATTGAATCTACCGAACACCCTGGCAGAAAGGCATGAATAAACCTTTCAGCAGGGAAAATAACAGGTCTGAACTGCAGGGCCATAGTCTAAAGGGAGCAGGCGAGCAACCAGGCTTCTCCAGTGTACAGTGGCGAGGTTGGTTTCGCCACAAGTACGGCTTTGGACTTGTTGCTGGCTATCTTCCCTCTAGCTTCCAGCAGTTCCTTTAGTGTCTGCCTTTTTAATGTAGCGTAATCCGTCTCCATTCACTGTTCTCTTTCGGCTGTTTGCATACGAATTGCCATTCCCTTTTCTTGTTAGATTGTTCTTTATCCGAATGCGCTTTTCGGCTGTAAGGTTGGATCCCACCTCTGCCACCAATTGTAGCGGAACGCCAATATTAAATCCCACGAATTCCGCTGGTACATACAGTAATCCACAGTCAGCGCTGAAAAGCAAGGCAATATCTCAAATCCCCCAGTAACCGGACAAAGCACAGTTCTGGGAGTCAACTGAGCTCTTTATTTGCAGCTCCAGTATTTATGCAAGTCCCCATGCAAGGGGTTTCCATACTGCCTTAGCAGGGGTGATATGGTAGTGGGACTACATGGGGGACTTCACATTCTGGGCATTTCTCCCATCAGGCACTGCTGCACGAGAGGGATACTCCCACTGGAATATACCGTTAAGTGCATTATCCCTCCGTGCTGCAGAACCGACAATTCACATAAAAATACATAACTTTTTGAATACTTGACAGATTTAACCCCTTAAGGACCAAACTTCTGGAATAAAAGGGAATCATGACATGTCATACATGTCATGTGTCCTTAAGGGGTTAAACGAATGGACGTTCGGTAGATAGCTGGGGTCTGAGCACATAATTCGTGAGATTACCGCTCAGATCCCAGCTAAAACAACCGAACGCCGTACGAAAAATACATTATTCATAACACAAGTTAAAAGTACCGATTGACATAGATGGACCAAACTACAGAACGGCCCAGGACTCCCGAACGGTCTGGAAGCCCAGCGGTGTTCGCGCCGTCGAGTAGCAGTTTTCAGTTCCATGCGCTCGACGACCAAACACCGCTGGGGAACAAAGGATCCAAGATGGCCGACCGCCGCGTGGTCGGTAGCCGAACAGCGGCCACCTAGGAGAACCTCTAATTACCGATTGCAACATTGTTGCAATCGGTTAGCAAGCACCACACGTCCCTTAGTGTGTGGGCTATTAAAAGATAGTTCGTGTAGTGGAGGAGCAGGGGTTAATCCAATGGCTCTCCTCTGGGAACAAAGATTCAGCATACAAAATCACAGGAACACAGCATAATCCACCTCCCCAAGGACTAGACGACACATAGTCTTGGAGTCAACTGTCAGCTTTATTCACAGGTCTGCTTTTATGCATTTCTCACATGCAAGGGAGGTAACTTTCATAATTAGTACAGTAGCCAATTGCAACCCGGTCACCTCCCCTCCCTCTCCTCCCCTTAGATTAGCCCTTAAACAGATTAGTTGGGACAGAGTTTTCCCCACTTTCTGGATGTCCCCTAAATACAGGGAGTACAGGGACAAATAAGGGGTCCCCTGGTAGATCCGATATGGGTGAGCAACATACTCGAAATTCACCCAGATCGGACCAGGGGTTCAGGAGTTACAGGCAGTTAAAGATTTGACCGACCGCAGGGACTCAGTAGCCGAAAACAGTTCCATGAATTCTGGCCCTGCGGTCGGTCTATTTCAGTGAATTAAAAATACCGAACAGCCTAGCCATCCATGCAATTACAAGCCTTCACATGAATCCCCTCGTTTAGGGGAATCTATCTACCGAACGCCAGGGCATTCGTGTGTTTGATTCGTGCTGTCGGAGCATGCTGGAGGTCTCAGCGGTACCTGGTTAGTCGAATGCCTGGTTTGAGTTCCAGGCGTTCAACAACCAAGTACCACTGTTTGTGCGTAAGATGGCCGCCGCCACGTGTTCGGTAGGCGAAATGAAGACCATACATACAGACAATTAATTCCCTCGCAACATTGTATCGTTCAGCCTAATTGGAAACACACAACCACCCCGGGGTGGTCCCCCGTTTGGTAGTTTTGGCCATTCGCCTAAAAACAGTAATACAACAGGAAAGTCCATTTGGGTATTATTCCCTTGGTGAAAGTCACTTATTCACATGAAATGATTAGTTCCAGTGGCAGGGTTTGCCACAATGCTCCCCCAGAACCAAGCCGGCATACACAGTCTGATCTCAACGGATTGGCTTGGGGATGTCCGGGAGAGTGCCCACAGATAATTTTTCTAGTTCTGTCTGTCGGGACAACCCGTCGGCGTTACCATTTTGTTTCCCCGGGCGATACTGGATGGTGAAATCAAAGGGCTGCAGTGCCAAGCTCCATCTCAGCAGTCTAGCGTTGTCCCCGGACACCCGGTTTAGCCACACCAACGGGTTGTGATCTGTGAGTGTAAGGAAACCAAGTACATTTAAACCTTAATCGGTAGTTTCCTCCCGAACAGCCAGAGCCCAGTGAATATAGCCCTTCGTCCGGTAGTTATGGTAGACGAATTCCCAATTGTAAATCCAATAGTGTTCCTGGATAATTCCCACAGTAAAACACACAAACTCCCAAACAGCATACGTAGTCAGAATAAGGGTACAAAGATGAACTGAAGGTTTAATGAAAGGCCTGCTCTTTTTATGGAATTCAGCCCATGCAAGGGAGCCTCCCATATAATTAGCCATACATCCAATCCTAACAATATACATACTGTACATCTCCTCTCCTCAGATAACCATTAAACACAATTAAAACATAACCAAAATTCCCCAAAGTTTGGATGTACCCCAAGGACCCCAAGGTGTCCCCAGATAGCTATTGTCTGGGAGACCATCATATTAAAAACTCAGTCCATTCGGTTCAGCCATTCGGGAGATATAGGACTTAGAAGTTTTGACCGACTGCACGGGCAAAGTAGCCGAAAACAGTTCCATGAATTCTGGCCCTGCAGTCGGTCTTAGATCGCATGAAAAACCTCCCGAACGGCCGGCCATCTGGCTACCATCCTTGGTTCGCTGGATTCCCCATCTGTTGGTAAGTCTTTCTACCGAACGCCCGGTCGTTCGGTAGTTTGGAAGGGGGTTTACCGAAGGTCTGGAGGCTTCAACGGTGTTCGCCGGTTTGAGTGTCCGTTTTCAGTTCCAGACATTCAATGGCAAACAGCGCTGTTCGGGAGCTAAAATGGCCGCAAACACGAGGAAGTCCCGAAATGGCGGCGAGACCTGCCGTTCGTGAAAAACTTCTGCCGAACGTAATCCAGCCAGCAAGGGGGTACAGTCTGTATAATGGGTAACAGGGTGGTCTGCATTTGGCAGTTTTACCTACCGAATGCCAGATGGAAACACTGCCATTAACAAACACATACAAGGAGTCCATTTACAGTATAAAAGGGGCATTTCTTCACAGTGAGCAAGGCAAATTGTTGTCCATACAAGTAGGGCTGTAGTTTCTTGAGGGCCCACACTACCGCCAGGCATTCCTTCTCAATGGTGGCATAGCTTACTTTCCTGGGTAGTAGTTTCCGACTTAAGTAAGCGACTGGATGTTCGCCGCCATCGGCCCCAACCTGGCTCAGCACTGCTCCCAATCCAAACATAGAAGCGTCTGTATGAACGAGAAAGCGTTTAGTTGGATCGGTAGCGGCAAGTACAGGTGCATGAATTAGGGCAGTTTTTAGTTCTTGGAATGCCTTCTCACACTCTGGGCTCCAGATCACTACTTTGGGCAGGTTCTTCTTGGTGAGGTCAGTAAAGGGCTTCGCTAGGGCACTATAATTGGAGACAAATTTACGGTAATAACCAGCGGTCCCTAAAAAAGCTAAAACTTGGGTTTTCGTGCGAGGGGTCGGCCACTTAGCTACGGCCTCTATTTTAGCAGGTTCTGGCTTTTGCTGCCCACTGCCTACCCTGTGACCCAAGTGTAACGGATCGCCTGGCACCCCGACTGGGTACCTCCGTTAAAGGATGCTCCTAGCACTTCCTGAGGACTCCGAGCACTGCAGCAGACACCAAAACCACCGAACCGTAGGAGCATATGAATGCTCTCAAGCATATGAATGTTGTATACAGTTGAATAGGAAAAAGCATGCAAATAGGTTTACACTCCTAGCAGTCAAACTGGAACAGCATACAATAAATCCTCCCCCAATAATGAGATGACACTTCACTTTGAGGGTTAAGCAGGAACTCCCTGTACTGTCACATACAGTCTCTTATTCCCAATCCACAAACATAGTACAGCCCACAGGGCGTTACAAAACAACCAATCAATCCGTACAATACACCCAGACACTCCCACACAAAGTCCTCCCCTCTGCCTGTGATATGATTACTGAACACAATGGGTAATCTCATTATCACCTGCAGAGGAATACAGTTTTTACACAATATGTATAACTTCTAAAATATACATGTCACAAACATAAAACATACATTTTCATGATCAATCCATTCAGGGGAACAACATATTAAAAAATGGCACGAATCAGACCAGGGGTTCAAAAGTTAAGGGAAAGTCCTTTGTGACTAAATGAAGCATGGCTTTCCAGCCCAAACCAGTTTCAGAGTCTTCTATCCTGGAGATAAGTGAGAAGTAATTCAATTATCTCCCACGACAGACACAAGACTCCATTATGCACATGGTGAGCACAAAGCATTAAAATATTATAAAATACACAAAGTCACATTTTATACATAAAACACAGACATGTCACATATCCCCAGAGAGCTGGGATCTGAGCGCACAAAACTACCTAATAGCGCTCAGATCCTATTCACACAGTTCAATTGCCATGGAGCCAAAGTCTTTAACTACACGAATGGGCTCCATGGCATAGCTATCTGGGTTAACACATCCACATAAAGTCTGGTCCATAGTCCAAAGGCAACAGGCGGGCCAGCAGCCCCCTCCAAGGACACGTGGCGAGGCCGGTTTCGCCACACCAAGTATTGCACTTCAGCCATCCCTACATGGCACTTGCTGGGTTTTACCCTAATGCGGTCGAGGATGGCTCCTATATGAGTTAAATGCTCGTCCCAGGAGTTGCTAAAGATCGCTCTATCATCCAAATAGGTGCAAGCATACTCCTGGGATCCGTCCAGTAGCCAATCTACCATCTGCTGAAAGGTAGCCGGCGCATTCTTCATCCCGAATGGCATCACCTTAAATTGGTAGAGCCCAAACGGGGTGACGAATGCGGACTTTGGGATGGCATCCTCGGCTAGTGGGATCTGCCAGTATCCCTTGCACAAGTCTATTGTGGTGAGGTACTGGCCCCTGGCCATTTTATCTAGGAGCTCAATTCAGGGCATAGGGTAGGCATCAGAAATCGTTTTATCATTAGGTTTCTGGTAGTCGACGCAGAAGCGGGTGGTTCCATCCTGCTTCGGCACCAGCACTACCGGAGAAGCCCATGGGCTGAGTGTTCTATCACTCCTAGCTGTAACATTTCGTCAATCTCCTTCCGCATATGATCCTTCACAGATTCTGGTATGCGGTAAGGAGTTTGCCTAAGAGGGTGCTGCCCTGGGGTTTCTACCCTGTGGGTTGCTGATTGGCTTTTACATTAAACAATAACTAGTTATCTCCAATAAAACTCTCTTATATTTATTTATTGGGTCACTTTGATCATCATTAACGCTCTGTGTGAGTCTCTCTTTTCAAATGACTGACCTCCTAGACAAATTAGGGGATCTTAATCTAGGACAGGAGGAAATCACAAATGTTTTCTCAATTAATCCATTATCCTCACTAGGAACGACTAATGACAATATTAACACTGCATTCTTTGAGATTCAAAAAATCTACCAGGCACAAATCAAAAGCTTCTGGGAATTGACTAGTCTCAAACAGTATCTTGAACAGAAATTAGTCCCCAGAGGCCTTCGCCCTGAAATCCTATTGCCAGATAAAATTCAGACGGAAGAACAGCACAGTGAATGGAACTCTATTTTATTCAGCTGCTCTTTTAAACTGATGGATTTTTTGGTCAAATTGGAAACAAATATCTTTGAGACAAGTAACCTTAAACTAAAGGAAGAAATCGCCCTGATCAAAAAGTACAAATCGGACGATCTCTACATTCCCATGGAAATTAAATTGCAACAAAATATTACTAACTTTAGACATCATTTAAAAATCAAAAAACACAACAAATTTCAAAGAGACTTTAAAGACTTCAAAATTGGGACTATTTTCCAACAAACTAATAAAAATATGAGGCGTAAAAACAGCTACAGGGGCTCCTCCTCTGCTGAAACAGATTGGTCAGATCAGGACCAACAATCACAGAACAGACGGAGATCCCCTTATACACGGAACAGAACATACACTAAAGACACCAGTTCAAAGCTAAACCCCAATAAAAGCATCCTTAAAAATTCTGAGAAGGTAGTTTCCTTTCTGGACATACCTTTCTCAGGGGATACGAACAATTCTACTCCAACTGTCCCTTCTTCGATTCCTTTTTTAGATCAGCAACAACCATACCAACAACGGGGACGTCTGAGAGACAGGGACCGTTGGTCTTACAAGACCCAAAATCGGACCCCAAGAACTTAACTCCAGACAAAATCATTAATCTTACAGACTTTCAGCTCTCAGTACATCATATCAGTCTACTCAACAAGGGACTATCCTTTGTACCTACCCCTAAGTGCAACAAGTTTAACTGGTCCAAAGATTTAAATCTCTTTGGCAGAAAACTTGCCCTCAATATTATGCATGCCAAAAAAGATCAAATTGCCGCAAATGATCTGGGCCTCACGACACAGGAAACGAAAAGTCTAAAATTTTGGACAGCCTTGCACAGGAAAATGATCCGAATAGACCACTGACAGACTTTAAGCCGCCAAGTTATTTTACCCCCAACTTCTCTGAAACTCCTCATGTTGATCTTTTCCTTCAAATGTCATTGAATGAATTTGAAAGGAACAACAAGCCCTGCCACACCACGGACAACTTGAGCTTTGCCGAACGTAGGGCTCTCCAAGACTTAAAACAGCAAACTGATCTTATAGTGAAACCGGCTGACAAAGGTGGTAACATTGTCCTCTTAAAACGGTCTGAATATGTTGACATGTGTATGTGTCATCTTAATGACACTACCTATTATAGAATTCTTCCTTCAGACCCCACAAACATACATGTCAATGAACTGGAAACTTTTCTGCATGACGCTTTAAATCAACAGATAATTAACCAGGACGAACTTAAGTTCTTATTACCTAACAAAACTCCAACCATTGCCACCTTTTACTGCCTACCGAAAATACATAAGGGTACCCGCCCCCCTCCTGGCAGACCCATAGTCTCAGGCAATAACTGAAACCCTGAGTAAGTTTGTGGAAAAGATCTTACATCCCCTAGTACTCAAATTACCATCGTACCTTCAAGATACTAAGTCCACTCTCCTTACATTGCAGGACATGACCGTTCCACTGTACAATCAACTAGCAAGCCTTGATGTGGTCTCTATACACCAACATACCCCATCATCTAGGTTTAAGGGCTTGTGGTTCCTTTCTCGATAATACCTTATATAATGACTTACAAAAGAAGTTCATCCTGGCTGCCCTCGAATTTATCCTGACACACAACTATTTCGTGTTCAATGGATCTTTTTATCTCCAAATTTCCGGCACCGCTATGGGGACGGCCTGTGCACCCACCTATGCCAATTTATTTTTGGGATGGTGGGAGCAGCATGTCGTCACTACCACTAGGTTCAGTCGCTTCCACCAATATATTCTAAGCTGGCATAGATATATTGACGACATGCTGCTCCTGTGGACAGGTTCCGTCCCCATGTTTGAAGAGTTTGTCACTATGCTGAATGACAATGATATTAACCTCAAACTGACACATAATAGATGAACACGAACTGGTGTTCCTTGATTTAAAGATCCTATTGGAGCAAGATGGGACCATCCAAACTGAATTGTTTAGGAAGGAGACATCTACCAATAGCTTATTACACTGGACTAGCCACCATCCTTATCGCCTAAAGGCTTCCATTCCCTACAGCCAATACCTCAGAGCGAGACGCAATTGCTCACATGACCAAACCTTTTACAATGAATGCAAGACTTTGAAGTCACGGTTCAAGGAATTGGCATATCCCAATCGAGTCCTCAAACAGGCCTTTCATCGAGTCTGTGGCATAGACAGACATTCTAGCCTTCACTCTTCAAGACCAGTACAACAACTCAAGGCACCTCGCTGCATAGCCACCTTTGACCAAGGTTGGGATAACATGACTACTATCCTACAAAGGAACTGGCCACTTCTTCTACATAACCCAGTGCTAAACAAAATTTTACCAAACTATCCATCCTTAACAGCACGCCGACCCACCAATCTTTACGATCAATTAGTTCATAGTCATTTGACATCTCCTTCACCACCAACTAATTGGCTATCTTCTCTAAAAGGAACGGCCAAATGCGGCCATTGCAAGGCGTGCCAATATGTTTTACCTTCAAAATCGGTTGTGTCCACACAGACTCAAATTAAGATCGACACCAATGCTCCTGTAAATTGCAGCACTACACGACTTATCTATCTGATTACGTGCAGCTGTGGTGTACAGTGTGGCAAACCTAGCCACTTGGACTATAACCAGAGACTATATCTTTAAGGGTTGCCTATAGGTCTGGGGAGATATGTGCTTTACTCTGTATGTTGTATGCTACATGTATTGTCTAATTGCCTGTGTTTGCCATCTGCCGAATGCAAATGGCGGTTTGTATGGGGATTTTCTTTCGTTTCACGAATGGCACTTTGGAGGGCCGTTCGTGAACCGAACGCAATACCCCTAATAGCCCACACACTTAGAGGCATGTGGCGCTAGTTAACCGATTGCAACAATGTTGCAATCGGTAATTAGAGGCTCTCCTGGGTGGCCGTCGTTCGACTACCGACCATGCGGCGGTCGGCCATCTTGGATCCTTTGTTCCCTCAGCGGTGCTAGGTCGTCGAGCGCATGGTACTAAAAACGGCTACTCGACGGCACGAACACCGCTGAGCCTCCAGGACGTTCGGGAGTTTCGGGCCATTCGGTATTTTGTTCCCTGCAAGCAATCGGTTCTTTTTATATGTTTTATAAGAAATGTGTTTTTCGTGCGGCGTTCGGTTATTTTAGCTGGGATCTGAGCGGTAATCTCACGAATGATGCGCTCAGACCCCAGCTATCTACCGAACGTCCATTCGTGTAAATCCACCATATATTAACCAAGTTATAGATTTTTGTGTAAATTGTCGGTTCTGCTGCACGAGGGGATAATCCACTTAACGGTGGGTTCTGGGAGGAGGACCCCTCTCGTGCAGCAGTGCCTGATGGGAAAAATATGCTGTAATGTAAGTCCCCCATGTAGTCCCCTCTGGGAGTGCCCCTGGGAAGGGACTCAGGAAACCCCTTGCATGGGGACTTGTATAAATTGTGCAGCCGAATTAAAGGATTTCAGTTGACTCTCAGAACTGTGTCTCGTCCGGTTACTGGGAGGTTGGGGATATTGCCTTGTTGTTTCAGCGCTTGACTGTGGATTATTTCCTGAACCAGCGGAATTTGTGGATTTAATATTGGCGTTCCGCTACATACAGTATATAGGAAAAACTTTTCAACAATTCAGACGAAGAATCTTACAGCACATCAACTCTGTCAATAACACGATTACCCCCACTCCTGTTGCAAGACACATTATCAATTTTCACAATGGGAAACCTGATAACTTACGCTTTCAGGCGATTGAAAAATTATTACCCAACCCGAGAAAAGGCAACTTCAACAAAATCCTGTTACAAAAAGAATCTCAGTGGATATTCACTTTTAAAACTCTAGCTCCTTCAGGTCTGAATGAAGAATTCAATTATACTTCGTTTATACATGACTAATTTACTGTATACTAGGTTTTTATAGTTATTCAGAAAAATTCAGTTATGTTATCTATGTCTCTTATTGCTTTTTTCATACGTGACATCATAATACAATCATCAACTAGTCAGATGATCCATTTTTGTTCTCCACACATATGTATATTTCTTCCTCCATCTGTCCATGTCCTCTTTTCTATATATCTAACCATGACACTAACACCTACTACCAGGTTAAGGACACCTAACCATTTATAGTGTCATTTAGGTTTATCATTGGGATAATATAGTTGTTTCTTTATCTCTATGTCTATCAAAAGACATTTGGTTACCATACATAATTATTTCTCACTAACTTTTATTACTCATTATTTGGACGCATTGTTAAGTTACAAAGGACACTAATACATCTTAGTCTCCCTTTTATTAACTTTTTTCCTTTATCATATCGTCTTTAATGACAATATTGTAGCTAAATACCTACAATTTAATATGAACTCGTTTTGATCCTCTTAAGCCACCATACTTCTACTTTCAATCCACTGCCGAGATCTGACCAATCAGACGATAGGGCGGGATATATAAATCATCCAATGCAGGGAGTTAATTTCCCCCTGACGAGCCTCTAAACAAGGCGAAACGCGCGTCGGGTTAATTCAGACATCATTTTTTCAAGCACACTGCCGATCGCTTTTCCACAGTTCCCTACAATCAGCACGGGGATTGATTGTAATTAGTGATCTAGACCTGCTTTACCCTCAACTACTCACCAATGAGTATCGGTATCCACTTTTTCTTAGAGCTCACCCGTACTGACTTTTAGCCGGGTAGGAGCATAGACAAGAATTAGATTTGAGTAGTTGGTTAAACGGGAATTCTCATAGTGACCATACTATATCGGCAAAGCTACCAAACATACCGATTTTGGTATTGTTAAAATCAAACTATGTCTCAGTAGATATGATAATCTTTACTACTTACTAAGCTGTTATCTTTAAACTATCATACTTCTTTACTGTGACCAGTGCCCGCGAAGGCACTATTCTTATTCTTTGAATTCCTTTCTTCTCTAATAATATTAGCCTGACAATACGCTCAAAATTATTGATCTGCTAAATTTGACAGCAATAGAGTATAATAGCCCTTCTTTCTGTGTGCAAAATATTCTACACGGGAGTGATACAGCCATATATGGGCAATACAAACTCTCGTCAGGAATCATCTTTATTGAGCACTTTTTTTGATATGCAGCTCTTTTAGGCATCACAAGCGCACAGAATAGATCGATCATATTGCTCTGGCTAGGGGGTATTCATGAATGCACTGTTCGATTTGATGTGCACTCTAGCCCCGTTGACATAGCAGAAACAGAGCATCTAACGGATCAATTTGGTTATCGCACTCTGTCAGTATCAGCAGCTATATTATATTTATGGACAAGCTACACTTCGTTCACTCGTTTTTGCTAACTATTTGATAATATTCTGTATCCATTTTCACTTATACTGAAATTAGATACATTTCTGCGAATTCACTAAGTGAACAGTCTTTCAGAATCTATGGCTACAGTGACCTCTAGCGGTCAATAATCAGTATGACACTATTGCTTAAACTATTCTTGTTACATGCCAACATTATCACCTTTTTGTGATTATTGTCAGGCATTCATTAGACTATCACATTCTTACTGAGGCAATCAGTTTGTTTGTTCTCTAGTGGGGCCCTGGAGATAACCTTTTTCACTCCAAACTCCACTACACTGTGCACGAAGACCTCTCAGTGTACACATATATATATATCATTATATTATATTTTAACGCATTATTACTATATTTTGTGTTTTATGTTTTCCCCTATCCTTTCCCTTCTCCTTTATACACGCCCTTAGTACCTATAGGTGGTCTTTTGGTCTGTCTAGTTTCAGACACCCATCAGTATTGCACTATGGTAAGAGAGGCAGTTTATTTAGGAATGTCTTTTGTATTAGATTAATAAAGTATCTTCTAGATTTTTAACAAAGGGACAGAATCTCTCTCCTTCTAATTGTAGCCAGGGGGGTATATCCGGGCTGGTTGGAAAATGTATCCCCTTTCTCTCGGATCAGCTCTAGTATTTGAGCTCACTCTCTAGTACTCAGCCTGTCTCCTAACTGTACTTCCCCTAATTCTGTGTCAGGCCCCCCTTTTTCTAATAGGTCCGGTAGGGGTAAGTTATCTGGGTCCTCAGCCGCTGAAGCACATATGGCAGTTACGTCCTCTGTCTGCTCGTGATACGGCTTTAACATGTTAACGTGGAGCATGCGCCTACCGCCCGCTCCCGTACATGGGGCAATTATATAAGTGGTTTCACCCCACATGTTCTCCATAGCTGGTGAGTGACTTCAGCCGTGAACTGGGTACCCCGATCCGAGATAATCTCCTTAGGAAACCCCATTCAAGAGAATATCCGGATCAGGGCATCCACTATAGTTTCGGCATGAATATTACTTAGGGCTACTGCCTCTGGGTACCAGGTAGCATAATCGACTACGGTTAGGATATATTTTTTCCCGGACGGACTGGGTTTTGCTAAGGGTCCAATTATGTCAACTTCCACTCTACTAAAGGGCTCCTCTATTATGGGAAGGGAGTGCATTTTTGCCTTGTAACGGTCCCCTCTCTTCCCTACCCTCTGGCACGTATCGCAAGTTTGGCAATACTGCCGGATATCTTTAGACACCCCTGGCCAAAAGAAGTTTTGGGTCAGATGGTGTTTCGTCCTACTGACACCTAGGTGCCCGGACAATGGGATGTCGTGGGCAATACGCAATAATTCCTGCCTGTACTTTTTGGGTACTACTAATTGGGTGAGGGTCATGGGTACAGATCCTGCTACTACTTTCTTAGCGTGCCTGTAAAGTAATCCTTTCTCCCAAGTATACCTCTCCCCCTCTAACCCCGCCTGATTCTGCGTAACCCTATCTCGGTATACCTGCAAAGACGGGTCGGTGACTACTTCAGTGCCAAATTCTAAGGGGGGAGCCCAGGGGACAAAAGGGGGGGTAGGACTGTTGCTTACCTGAGCCTCAGAGTGTTCTGATGATGCGGTAGTGCAGGCCTGCTGCCGTGTTACCACGGGTAGCGCTTCCTGCGCGGGGTGCTGCGAAACAAAAGCGGAGGTCAGCTCCCCCAAGTCATCGCCCAGGATGACATCAGCGGGTAGATCCTGCATGAGGCCCACTTCCACATTCCCTGACCCCGCTCCCCAATCCAAATGTACCTTGGCCGTAGGAATTTTGTAAATAGCTCCCCCTGCCACCCGAATGGCCACATATTCTCCAGTGAGCTGGTTCTTGGGAACTAGGTGATTGCGCACCAGAGTTATGGTGGCCCCGGAGTCCCGCAGACCCTGTAGGCGCTTTCCCTCTACGTGCACCCCTTGGCGGTGTCCCTGCCGGTTGTCTGCAGCCGCTTGTATGGGGTTGACCTACAAGCATTGGACCCAGCCCAGAGGTGGGTTTGTCGGGGCTCACTCTGGTAGCAGTGCACTGCTGCCCAGTGTGCAGGGGAGTTGGTTGGTGTATTCCACGTGGACCTGTTTTTGTTCCTGGGACAGTCTCTGTATGTGACCCTGCTGGTTACACGTGTGGCACCTGATGAATGAGCGGGCATTGTTGTACCGGGGAGGGGTTTGGTAGTTCCCCCCGCCCGGACGTAGCGATGGGGTGAGGGTAGCAGTGGGAGTTGTGGTAGTAGTGCCCGCTGTGGGTCGTGCCTGTGCCCGCTGTGCCCTTCTGGCATCTTGGTATTCATCCGCCAACCTGGCTGCGTCAGTTAAGGTGCGTGGCTTCCGGTCTCGCAGCCAGTTTTGTAAATCCGAGGTTAATCCCTGGAAGAATTGTTCTAGCAGCAGTAACTGGAGCATGTCCTCCACTGTGGTTGCTTGCGCTGCTTGTACCCATCCTTTGCCCGCCCTAGTTAAGCAGTGCGCCCACTCCATGTGGGTGTCTCTCTCTGTCTTCAGGCTGTCTCTGAACCGCTGCCGGTAGGTTAATCCCTGGAAGAATTGTTCTAGCAGCAGTAACTGGAGCATGTCCTCCACTGTGGTTGCTTGCGCTGCTTGTACCCATCCTTTGCCCGCCCTAGTTAAGCAGTGCGCCCACTCCATGTGGGTGTCTCTCTCTGTCTTCAGGCTGTCTCTGAACCGCTGCCGGTACGCCTCTGGGGTGATGGCATACCTGGTCAGGATCGCCTGCCTGACTTTCTGGTAATTCCTGCTGTCCTCATCTGGCATGGTGCGGTAGGCTTCTGCTGCCCGGCCCGCTAGTTTGCCCACCAGCAGGGGTACCTGGCCAGCAGCGTCAATCTCATGCAACTGACATAACTTTTCAAAGTCATGCAGGTAGCCATCAATGTCCTCAGTTTCCACATAATTTTTAAAAGCATGGTACGGAATTTTAGGTTTTCCTTGTACTATGCATGGTAGTATAGATATAATATACAGTGTAGATATAATATACAGAGTGTAGATATAATATACAGTATAGATATAATATACAGAGTATAGATATAATATACAGTATAGATATAATATACAGAGTGTAGATATAATATACAGTATAGATATAATATACAGAGTAGATATAATATACAGAGTGTAGATATAATATACAGTATAGATATAATATACAGAGTGTAGATATAATATACAGAGTATAGATATAATATACAGTGTAGATATAATATAAAGTATAGATATAATATACAGAGTATAGATATAATATACAGTATAGATATAATATACAGTATAGATATAATATGCAGAGTATAGATATAATATACAGTATAGATATAATATACAGAGTATAGATATAATATAGAGTATAGATATAATATACAGAGTGTAGATATAATATACAGTGTAGATATAATATACAGAGTGTAGATATAATATACAGAGTATAGATATAATATAGAGTATAGATATAATATAAAGAGTGTAGATATAATATACAGTGTAGATATAATATACAGAGTGTAGATATAATATACAGAGTATAGATATAATATACAGTGTGTAGATATAATATACAGAGTATAGATATAATATACAGTATAGATATAATATACAGTGTGTAGATATAATATACAGAGTATAGATATAATATACAGTATAGATATAATATACAGTATAGATATAATATACAGAGTATAGATATAATATACAGTATAGATATAATATACAGAGTGTAGATATAATATACAGTGTAGATATAATATACAGAGTGTAGATATAATATACAGTATAGATATAATATACAGAGTGTAGATATAATATACAGAGTGTAGATATAATATACAGTATAGATATAATATACAGTATAGATATAATATACAGAGTGTAGATATAATATACAGTATAGATATAATATACAGAGTGTAGATATAATATACAGTATAGATATAATATACAGAGTGTAGATATAATATACAGTGTAGATATAATATACAGATGTAGATATAATATACAGTATAGATATAATATACAGAGTATAGATATAATATACAGTATAGATATAATATACAGAGTGTAGATATAATATACAGTATAGATATAATATACAGTGTAGATATAATATACAGTATAGATATAATATACAGAGTGTAGATATAATATACAGTATAGATATAATATACAGAGTGTAGATATAATATACAGTATAGATATAATATACAGAGTGTAGATATAATATACAGTATAGATATAATATACAGTATAGATATAATATACAGAGTGTAGATATAATATACAGTATAGATATAATATACAGAGTATAGATATAATATACAGTATAGATATAATATACAGAGTGTAGATATAATATACAGTGTAGATATAATATACAGTATAGATATAATATACAGAGTGTAGATATAATATACAGAGTATAGATATAATATACAGTGTGTAGATATAATATACAGAGTATAGATATAATATACAGAGTAGATATAATATACAGTATAGATATAATATACAGAGTATAGATATAATATACAGTATAGATATAATATACAGTGTAGATATAATATACAGAGTATAGATATAATATACAGTATAGATATAATATACAGAGTATAGATATAATATACAGTATAGATATAATATACAGAGTATAGATATAATATACAGAGTATAGATATAATATACAGTATAGATATAATATACAGAGTGTAGATATAATATACAGTATAGATATAATATACAGAGTATAGATATAATATACAGAGTGTAGATATAATATACAGTATAGATATAATATACAGAGTATAGATATAATATACAGAGTGTAGATATAATATACAGAGTATAGATATAATATACAGTATAGATATAATATACAGAGTATAGATATAATATAGAGTATAGATATAATATACAGAGTATAGATATAATATACAGTGTAGATATAATATACAGAGTGTAGATATAATATACAGTATAGATATAATATACAGAGTATAGATATAATATACAGAGTGTAGATATAATATACAGTATAGATATAATATACAGTATAGATATAATATACAGAGTGTAGATATAATATACAGTATAGATATAATATACAGAGTATAGATATAATATACAGAGTGTAGATATAATATACAGAGTATAGATATAATATACAGAGTGTAGATATAATATACAGTATAGATATAATATACAGAGTATAGATATAATATACAGTATAGATATAATATACAGTGTAGATATAATATACAGAGTATAGATATAATATACAGTATAGATATAATATACAGAGTATAGATATAATATACAGTATAGATATAATATACAGTGTAGATATAATATACAGAGTATAGATATAATATACAGTATAGATATAATATACAGAGTATAGATATAATATACAGTATAGATATAATATACAGAGTATAGATATAATATACAGTATAGATATAATATACAGAGTGTAGATATAATATACAGTGTAGATATAATATACAGTATAGATATAATATACAGAGTATAGATATAATATACAGTATAGATATAATATACAGAGTATAGATATAATATACAGTATAGATATAATATACAGTATAGATATAATATACAGAGTGTAGATATAATATACAGTATAGATATAATATACAGAGTGTAGATATAATATACAGTGTAGATATAATATACAGAGTGTAGATATAATATACAGTATAGATATAATATACAGTATAGATATAATATACAGAGTGTAGATATAATATACAGTATAGATATAATATACAGTATAGATATAATATACAGAGTGTAGATATAATATACAGTATAGATATAATATACAGAGTGTAGATATAATATACAGTATAGATATAATATACAGAGTGTAGATATAATATACAGTATAGATATAATATACAGAGTGTAGATATAATATACAGTATAGATATAATATACAGAGTATAGATATAATATACAGTATAGATATAATATACAGAGTGTAGATATAATATACAGTATAGATATAATATACAGAGTATAGATATAATATACAGTATAGATATAATATACAGAGTGTAGATATAATATACAGTATAGATATAATATACAGAGTGTAGATATAATATACAGTATAGATATAATATACAGAGTGTAGATATAATATACAGTATAGATATAATATACAGAGTGTAGATATAATATACAGTATAGATATAATATACAGAGTATAGATATAATATACAGTATAGATATAATATACAGAGTATAGATATAATATACAGTATAGATATAATATACAGTATAGATATAATATACAGAGTGTAGATATAATATACAGTATAGATATAATATACAGAGTATAGATATAATATACAGTATAGATATAATATACAGAGTGTAGATATAATATACAGTATAGATATAATATACAGAGTGTAGATATAATATACAGTATAGATATAATATACAGAGTATAGATATAATATACAGTATAGATATAATATACAGAGTGTAGATATAATATACAGTATAGATATAATATACAGAGTATAGATATAATATACAGAGTGTAGATATAATATACAGTATAGATATAATATACAGAGTGTAGATATAATATACAGTGTAGATATAATATACAGAGTATAGATATAATATACAGTATAGATATAATATACAGAGTATAGATATAATATACAGTATAGATATAATATA
>OW240912.1:425832032-425871411 GCA_933207985.1 Pelobates cultripes
ATAAGCTGTCTGTCTGTATATAAGTTGTCTGCATGCTGTCTGTCTATTAGCTTTCTGTCTGCATGCGGTCTGTATATTAGCTGTCACAGTGCATGCTGTCTGTCTGTATATTAGCTGTGTCTGCATGCCGTCTGTCTGTCTGCAAGCTGTCTGTCTGTATATAAGCTGTCTGTATATAAGCTGTCTGTGTGTCTGCATGCTGTCTGTCTGTATATTAGCTGTCTGTGTGTCTGCATGCTGTCTGTCTGTATATTAGCTGTCTGTGTGTCTGCATGCTGTCTGTCTGTATATTAGCTGTCTGTCTGCATGTTGTCTGTCTGTATATTAGCTGTGTCTGCATGCCGTCTGTCTGTCTGCAAGCTGTCTGTCTCTATATAAGCTGTCTGTATATAAGCTGTCTGTGTGTCTGCATGCTGTCTGTCTGTATATTAGCTGTCTGTGTGTCTGCATGCTGTCTGTCTGTATATTAGCTGTCTGTCTGCATGTTGTCTGTCTGTATATTAGCTGTGTCTGCATGCCGTCTGTCTGTCTGCAAGCTGTCTGTCTCTATATGCTGCCCGTATATGCGCCGTCTGTCTGTATATAAGCGTCTGCATGCTGTCTTCGTCTATTAGCTTTCTGTCTGCATGCGGTCTGTATATTAGCTGTCACAGTGCATGCTGTCTGTCTGTATATTAGCTGTGTCTGCATGCCGTCTGTCTGTTGCAAGCTGTCTGTCTGTATATAAGCTGTCTGTATATAAGCTGTCTGTGTGTCTGCATGCTGTCTGTCTGTATATTAGCTGTCTGTGTGTCTGCATGCTGTCTGTCTGTATATTAGCTGTCTGTCTGCATGTTGTCTGTCTGTATATTAGCTGTGTCTGCATGCCGTCTGTCTGTCTGCAAGCTGTCTGTCTCTATATAAGCTGTCTGTATATAAGCTGTCTGTCTGTATATAAGTTGTCTGCATGCTGTCTGTCTATTAGCTGTTGCAGTCTGTATATTAGCTGTCACAGTGCATGCTGTCTGTCTGTATATTAGCTGTCACAGTGCATGCTGTCTGTCTGTATATTAGCTGTCACAGTGCATGCTGTCTGTCTGTATATTAGCTGTCACAGTGCATGCTGTCTGTCTGTATATTAGCTGTCATTGTGTATGCTGTCTGTCTGTATATTAGCTGTCATTCTGCATGCTGTCTGTCTGTGCAGCACGATGGATGCTCTAGCTACACTTTTATTCCTTTTTGTTATGCTGTCCGTACTGCTCAGTACGTTTACTGAATCAACTCTGTGTGCTCCACTCGTTCGCACCTTTTAATTACTAACCGCCCCTGGCTGTTAACCACAAATTGGTTATTAGTTCAAGTGTTCCCCTGTGTGGCCATCTTGTCTCCCGAATGCGGGCAGCAATACTATGGTCGTCGACAGCGTGGAACTATTTTCAGATACACACCCCCATGAACGCCGGGAAACTGGTACCGCTGCCCATCCAACCTCCCAAACAGTTAGGAAAAAGTCATTCGGGAGACAGAAACTACTGAACAGAGGGAGCATTCGTATCCTAACAGTCAGGGGATGGATTCATCAGTTTTCGAACCACCCAAAAGATGACCAGTCGTTGCCTTATTTTTTCTGGAACTGTTTTGGGGCATCACCTCATGGCTGACCGGTCAAAACTTCATTTGAATGGTGTTTCCGAACCACCGAAGGGATCTCAGTGATATTTTGTCAAAGTGTGTGCTCAGATCCAAGCTGTTCGGTGATATGACTTGTGTGGTTCTGAAGTTATTAAAATGAATTGTTGGACAGGGGTGTTCCCTTTCACCTCTTTTATTTATTTTATCAATTGAGCCATTGGCAGTTTCTATTCACCATAATGAAAATAGAAGAGGTTTTGAAAACAGAAGAGAACATTAAGATTAATTTATATGCAGATGATACTATCCTCAGGTTACAAGATCCCTGTAAATCTATGGAAGAATTGATGAAAGATAAATAAGTTCTCCCTTTGTTCTGGCTATAAGATAAATATGGAAAAATCAATAGCCCTTGTGTAGCGGAGTAGCAGGGGTTAATCCAATAGCTCTCCGCTGGGAACAAAGATTCACTATACAAAATCACAGGAACACAGCATAATCCACCTCCCCAAGGACTAGACGACACATAGTCTGGGAGTCAACTGTCAGCTTTAATCACAGGTCTGCTTTTATGCATTTCTCCCATGCAAGGGAGGTAATTTACAATAACCAATCATATCATGGTCACCTCCCATCCCTCTCCTCCCCTTAGATTAACAGTTAAACAGATTAATGGGGACAGAGTTTTCCCCACTTTCTGGATGTCCCCTAAATACAGGGGGTACAGGGACAAATAAGGGGTCCCTTGGTAGGTCTGATCTAGGTGAGCAACATACTTGAAATTCACCCAGATCGGACCAGGGGTTCAGGAGTTACAGGCATGGAAAGATTTGGCTGACCGCAGGGGTTCAGTAGCCGAAAATGGTTCCATGAATTCTGGCCCTGCGGTGGGTCTTTTATAGTGAACACAAAAGTCCCGAACGGCTAGGCATGCATGCATCTGTTACCATTCGTATGAATCCCCTCGTTCGTGGGATTCCACCTACCGAACGCCGGGGCGTTCGTGTGTTTGGTTCGTGCTTTCTGAGTATGCTGGAGGTCTTAGCGGTACTTGGTTAGTCGAATGCCCAATTTGAGTTCCAGGCGTTCGACGACCAAGTACCGCTGTTCGTGCGTAAGATGGCCGCCGCCACGTGTTCGGTAGGAGAAATGGCGGCCACACACACAGGCACTTAATTCCCTTCACAACATTGTATCTTTCCGTTAATGGAAACACACGACCACCCCAGGGTGGTCTCCCGTTCGGTAGTTTAGGGGCATTCGCATACAAAACAGCAAGAATAACATTATAGTCCGTTCGTGCATTTAATCACTGCTTTAGCACCCATTTGCTTTCAATGATTCAACTGTTCATTTGACAGAATAGTTAGTCCAAGTGGCAGGGTTTGCCACACCTTGCAAGCAACATAGCTTTGAATATTAAACACTTCCTGAGTAGTAAATATGGATTTACTTGGGAAGAGCAATATATTAATTACTTGGGTATTAAGATCAGTACTGTAACGGAACCACTGGCACCCCGACCGGGTACCTCCCGCCGACGGATGCTCCTAGTGCTTTCCGAGGACTCCAAGCACTCTGCCTGACACCATAACCACTGCAGACCCCACGAACCGCCGCAGCTTGGTTGGGATCTCGCCGTCTCCACCCACTCTGGACCCAGGACCAGGGTCCAGCTTCCAGCAGGTCGACCTCTCTCCGAATTCCAGAGAGCAGGAACAGGAACAAGCTCTTAGCAGAGCTTAGTGATTATACCCTGGGGAGTATAGTGATTATAGCAATCCCCAGAGTGTAGTTTCTCCAATCCCCCAAACATGAGCCGAAACTTCATGAAGGTACAAGATGATCTGACTCCAATGAGCGTTTATTACTCCTTATATACAAGTTTTCAGGTCAGAGGCACACCCCCTGGACCTGGTGGTAAACTGTGACAAAAGGGACACAAACCAATGGGAACACTAATTAACATGATAACACTCTCACATAAACAATGAAATCCCTCCTCTCCATCCTGGAGATAATTGGCTTAAGGCACTGCAGTAAACTCAATTATCTCCAGGTACAGAAAATATCTACATTTAACACTAACAGCAAAATACATAAAAGTACATAAAAATACATAATTCTTATTATATTACACAGAACCCCCACATTTAACCTATCCCCAGATAGCTCGGATCTGAGCGCCCAATCTAGGTGAACAATAGACAGGAAACGGGGGAGGGGAAGAAACACACCTTCCCATGGATTCCAATGGGAAGAAACTGTCTTTAGAAGCCAATAAGCCCCAAATAGTCTTTTTTAAATGGCAATACACCCCAGGGCCATAGTCATGAGGAAGGAGGCTGGCAATCAGGCTCCTCCAAAAGCCGGGGGCAAAGGGCAGCTTGTCACCTAACAATCCAGGGACAAAAGGCATTTCGTCACAAGTACATATCCCAGTAATATTGTAGAAATACATTTCTTACCACTACTAACTCAAATGAATAAACAACTAAAAGAATGGAAACCATTAGGCTTCTCCTGGTGCGGAAGCAGGGTCAGCGGCTCCCAATCCAAACATAGAAGCGTCTGTATGGACGAGAAAGCATTTAGTTGGATTGGGGGCGGCCAAGACAGGGGCTTGTTTCAACTGTTGGAATGCCTGCTCACACTCTGGGGCCCAGACTACATGGCAGGGAAAATTCTTACGAGTAAGGTCAGTAAGGGGTTTGGCCAGGGTTCTGGTGGGAGGCTGTATAGACAAGTGTTTAGGGATTTTCAGGCTTTAGTTAAGGGGTGCCCTTAAAGACACAAGCACTTAGGGACTTAGAGAATTACTCAGGAATTTCTCCACTATTGTTGTCTTAAACCCACACTATCTCTGCGATATATATTCCTGCATAGCGATCTCATATATCCATTCTGGTTCTCCCTCCCACACAACAATATATGGTCTGAGACACCAACAGGTATACAGTTTACTTTTTATTGATAAAACAATACTCTGAGAACAGGGTGTTATATACTGCTTTGTACTCGAGACTGTAATATCGTGCCGCCAGGTAAATTATTGTACCGCTTCACCTTGCAGCGGGTTAATTTATCGGATTGAATTAATCCCTGCAATTACACCATCTCTGTACTAACGGAGACGAGCCAGGACAAGTATACTAATTAGTGTTTGTGACAGAACGCTGGCACTCCGACTGAGTACCTCCGCCAATCGATGTGCCTAGTGCTCGCTGAGGACTTCAAGCACTCTAACCGACACCATCAGCACTGCAGACCCCACTTCCAGCGATACAGCTGCGCCGGGGTCTCGCCGTCTCCACCCACCCTGGATCCACGACCAGGATCCAGCTCCCAGTGGGTGAACCTCTCCTAAATCCAGAGAGCGTAGCAGGGACAAATCAAGCTATTACAAGAGCTTACTCTGGGGAGTATAGTGATTATAGCCATCCCCAGAGTGTAGATATCCCTTCCCCCAAACATGAGCCAAAGCTTCAAGAAAGGTACAAGATGATCTGGTTTTAATGACCACACACTGGCTTTTATGCAAGTCCCCATGCAAGGGGACATCCCACATGGTGGGACACAGTATAACCAATCACAGACAATACAAACAAAACACTCCCACAGTGACATCACAATCCCTCCTCTCTATCCTGGAGATAATTGGGAAGTAATCAAATTTTCTCCCAGGACAGAGGCAAGACTCCATTAACCACATGGTTACAAAAAGACATAAAATTACACAATGTTACAATTACTACATAAAACATATACATGCAACATATCCCCAGATAGCTTAGATCTGAGGGCACATTATTATTGAATGGCGCTCAGATCACATACATACAATTCAATCGCCATGGAGCCAAAGTCTTTTCCATAGTCTTTCGTTACACGAATAGGCTCCATGGCATAGCTATCTGGGATAGCACTACTACCATACTGAAAGTCCAGAACGCCCCATCAGAAATACCCAAATAAACCTTATTGCAGGGTAAAATACAGCTATCAGCACAGGGGCCATAGTCGGAAGGCAGAAGGCTAGCCAGTAGTCCTCTCCAGGCACAAGTGGCAAAGGGCACTTCAGTGTTCTTAATGTGTGCTCTTGTGGTTTTACTTTTTTAGTATTAAAGGACCACTCTAGGTACCCAGACCACTTCAGCTTAATGAAGTGGTCTGGGTGCCTGGTCCCTCTACGGTTAACCCATTTTTTTTATAAACATAGTAGTTTCAGAGAAACTGCTATGTTTATAAATGGGTTAATCCAGCCCTCAAATCCTCTAGTGGCTGTCTCATTGACAGCCGCTAGAGGCGCTTGCGTGATTCTCACTGTGGAAATCAGTGAAAACACGCAAGCGTCACCCTCAGGGCACTATAGTGGTCCTTTAAAAAGTTGTTTTATATTTAAAGTGGTACACACTATTTGTACCACTGACTATCCCCCTCCATTTTAAGGGACTTACACTCTTCAGGACACTCTACCATAATTCTTTTTCTCTTCTTGTTGTTTAGTTGTTGGTGCAAATATTCTTGCACTAGGGGTTAACCCCCATTCAGGAGGTTTTCTACTTTGGTACCCCCTTCCCTTTGATTTTTTCTCCTTTTGCATACTTTACCACACCGGGATCCGGTACAGGGCTTGGCGCAATGGGAGTTGACCTGGTGTCTCTACCCGGTGAGTAGCCGGAGAAGGTGATTTTCTTCTCCTCTAATTGCTGCTGTACCTCTTTTTACAGAACAACATCAACAGGAAAAAAAAAATGTTATTGACCCTAAGGAAAGTCCCGATCAGGGACTGAAACATTGGTCGTTTTTAATTTTATTTAATAAATAATTTATATTTTAAGTCCGGTGAGCAGCCATTCTATGCTGAAGAGATAGAGATAGTTATCTATATCTATATCTAAATATATGTATTAAGGCAATTTGCCTGGATTTGTGGGAGGTGCTTGGTATCCACGAGGTTTTACCGCGGCAAGCTGTGTCCAGAAATCCTGTTCAGGCCTTTTCCGTCCGTCCAGCTTCTTCTGACCCCGGTCTTCGTCGTAGATCGCGTCCCAGGGACTCCTAAACCATAAGTCAGACCTACCCGTCACGCCAGGATCGGTTCCCACGGCGTACGGTACAGCACGGGTCCTCGCTTTACGGTTTTCCCTGATATGTCACAAAATTGTACAAGCCATTCGCGATTTTCATTCGTACGGTCATTCGGCTAAGCGGTATATTCGTATAAATAGTCATTTCGCATATAACTATTCTATGACATTGGAACAGATTATCATTTCGGTTGTTTTGCCGTTCGGCACTTTTTTCATGTTATGCTCAAACACGCTTGCGGTTCGCATAAAATCCATACGTTTAAACTATTCGTTCCAACTTCTGTTTTCCCTCACATTGGGTTTCGGTTTTATTTCTATGTATTACGCCTAATCCTTTCGTGGATTACATTCACCATTTCATGTATATAACATTCGGTTAACGAATTGCTGGTTTAAATAGACATTATTTCTATTACTGTTTAAAGGTATCAGTATTGTATTATGTCCATACAAATACCAAGCTCACTTATCTGTATGGATCATTTTGACTCCCACGCTTTCAGGGGTCTGCCATACTTATCCATTCATTTAAATGGACTCAGCCTACATTACAGGCCTCATTTCTGGGTTATAACTACAACACATATATAAGGTGTGGCGAAACCAACCTCGCCACTGTGAACTGGAGAAGCCTGGTTGCTCGCCTGCTCCCTTTGGACTATGGCCCTGCAGGTTAAACCGTTTATTTCCCCTGCAGAAAGGCTTATTTGTGTGATCTGAGTGCCATTCATCTAATAATGTGCACTCAGATCCCAGCTATCTGGGGATATGTGAAATGTCTGTGTGTTATGTGTAAATGTGACTTTATGTATTTTTAAGTGTTTTGTGTCTTTTTGCAACCATGTGCTTAATGGAGTCTTGTGTCTATCCTGGGAGATAATTGAATTACTCTCCAGGATAGAAGACTCTGAAACTGGTTTGGGCCAGAAAGCCATGCTTCATTTAGTCACAAAGGACTTTCCCTTAACTTTTGAACCCCTGGTCTGATTCGTGCCATTTTTTAATATGTTGTTCCCCTGAATGGATTGATTATGAAAATGTAAGTTTTATGTATGTACGATGTTAACTCCCAAAGTTATAAAAATGTACAAAAAGTAACTTTTCAGCTTGGAGATAATTGAGTAGATACAGTAATTGACTCAATTATCTCCTAAGCAGAGGGGAGGAATATGCTGGGTGTGTTTCTATTGTCCCATTGTGTCTGATTGGCTGCTGTACTTGCATTGTATGTGTTGTAATGTGTTTATTGGTAGTTCTGCAAAACCCTGTGGGCAGTACTATGTTTTGTGGATTGTAATAAAAACCAGGCTGGGTGTGCCAGCACTGGAGTTCCTGTTTTAACCCTCAAAGTGAAGTGTCGTCTCATTATTGGGGGAAGGATTCATTGTATGCTGTTCCAGTTTGACTGCTAGGGGAGTAAACCTATCCGTATGGTTCCTATACAGCATTCATATGCTTGGGAGAATTTGTTTCTCCGGTTCGGTGATTGTGGTGTCTGCCAGAGTGCTTGGAGTCCTCAGGAAGCACTAGGAGCATCCTTCAAAGGAGGTACCCAGTCGGGGTGCCAGGTGATCTGTTACATTGCTCACCCAGATCAGGGCTACCAGGGGACCCCTTATTCAACCGTGTATTTAGGGGACATCCTCAAATTGGGGAAAACTGTGCATATTAATGATGTTAACTGTTAATCTAAGGGGAGGTGACCACTGTGTGATTGGTTACTGTAGTAATTATGAAAGTTACCTCCCTTGTATGGGAAAAATGCATAAAAGCAGACCTGTGAATAAAGACCTCAGTTGACTCCCAGACTATATGTCGTCTAGTCCGTGGGGAGGTGGATTATGCTGTGTTCCTGTGATTTTGTATGCTGAATCTTTGTTCCCAGCGGAGAGCTATTGGATTAACCCCTGCTCCTCCGCTACAAGGATAGTGTTTCTTTTTACAAGCAATAAATTCTCAGGTTGAATCACGTACTGATCCAACCATACGTCTTTTTCAATACAGATATCATATACATATATATAAATTTACATCACTTTAAGGCATTTTGTGTATCACTGGCCTTTTGTTATTCCATTACATATCATATACAACGCTGGTCAAATATAGGCACAGCCTCCCTCATCCATGTTCTTTTCTATTTTACACCATCATATATTTCCCCACTGTTTTATACAGAAATGTGCATTAAGACACATCATCACTATGCCTTAGTAACACATTTATACTCTCATGGTATATCACTACACTTCTTACCAAGTAACACGCCAAATCAAGCCTTAAAAAACATCACTGGTACGGGCTACACCGTCTACTTCATTCCCACACTCACTATACTACTCTCTTTTACCCATTTTCAGGCTGTCCAGGTTTAAATAGATATTTCACCACACGGTTTCCTGTGAGATATTCATACTACCAGGTACGTACACCTGCTCATATGGTATTCTGCCATAAATTTCATTTCTTCCCCCCCTAGGTTAGAGTACTGGCAATAGGGTCATTGGCATTGCCATCAGTTAGTGGTCCCGCGAGGCAAACACCCCGCCTCAACGTTTCAGAGGCAATAACCCATCGTGCCACACGTTAGCTAGCCGCCTCGCATGTTGCATAGAGAGGGCCTCACCAGTCACTCCCTCTCCCTGTTTTCTATGTTACAGTCACCAAGAGGCCTAAAATTCCTGCCACTACGATAGGTGGCCTCAAATCCCCTCGCGCCAACGCATAGATAGGTGAGGCCCTACTAGTTGCCAAGTGGCTTGAGAGGCTCTGTCACCAAACAAGTGTAATGTTTCACCATCCGGCTTAGCTAGCCTGCCAGTACAGTTTTGTGTGGTTTTCATACACTAATTAATTGTTTTGGTTATAGTATGTCTCAGGAAGGGGTAGAGGATTTCTCCCTGCCTAGCACTTCGGCTAGAGCTATCACTCCTACGCAAGGAGGAGAGGTAAATAGTCCGGCATCGATCAGATCCTGGACGATCCCTCATATAACTAACAAATTAAGGAGACGACAAATCCCCTACCCCGCTACAGCAAGGAAAGCAGAACTTTTCAAACTACTACGTACATCAAATAACATGGATCCCAGTCCGACCCAGGAGACATACATTCGTCCATGAGCAAGGTCAACTCCAGGTTGGAGAAACTTGAGTCGGTCACCACGGCCCTTACTCTAGCAGGGCCACCCGCTGCTGCTTCACAAGCACCATCCGACTTGCTATTGGATCCTCCAACCATCACCTCGGATGACCAGGAAGTTAGCCCTGCTCATATGATCCCTGATCACATAAAAAAATATCCTGGAAGGTAAAAACGTCAACCTAGCTTCCCTGCTGATTGCCTCCCAGGATATTGTGGAGAATAAGACTTATGCTTATGATGATGTGTCTGTTGTCAGATCTAGGGATGCCCGCCTAAACAGGAAACTGACTATCCCCAAATTTGTACTGGCCTTTGGTATTTACCGGGATGTCATCTGTGCGGTCTATCCTAATAGAAGAGAGGAGTTTGATCTTTATATGCACAAGCTGGTAGACCTGGGCAATAAATATGGTGGTTCAGCCTTTTAAGACTACCATAGGTCTTTTAATGCAAAAGTGCATGGAACAAGATCCTACTGGGGAAGGATAGATACCGTCATATTTTGCTGACACTTTGCAGGTCTGAGAACACCGGCTTGTGTATACTGCTCCTCTACAGCCCATACGACAAACTTCTGTCCCAACACGGCTGACGAACATGCCTCCACGCAAGGAGCTAGTTCCTCTGGTGTCCCAGAGAAAGTGACCAGAGACAAACTGGGATGCCCGATCAAGTTCCTAGGCAAGTCTCAGATATGTAATAATTTCAGTGTTGGGTCTTGTAATTATAGCGGTTGCAGATTATTGCATATCTGTTTAAAATATTTTAGGGCACATGCAAAAACCATGTGTCCAAATAAAATGTATTCTAAGCCTTACCTCACGTCCATTAATATGCCGGTATTTACTGCATTTATGTCACATCACCCGTCTAAACACTTGGTGGACTTTCTTATCTCTGGTTTAACAGAAGGCTTCCACATGGGTATTCTACACATACCATCCGGGACTCTGGAATGCCCTAATCTACAATCCGCACAACATAATCCCACAGCTGTTGACACTCTTAGCCCAAGAAGTCGCTGAGGGTTTCGTATTGGGGCCTTTCAAAGCTCCTCCATTCAATTGTCAAAGCTCCTCCATTGGTATTGTCACAGGGAAATCTTCCCTTAAACAGAGACTCATCATTGACTTATCGGCACCCCACTCATCGGCCAACAACAGTCTTAATTCCCTCATACCCTCTGAGGAATTCTCCCTGCAATACACCACCATAGATCACGCCATTACAGCAATCATACAAGCAGGGGTCGGAGCCTGGCTTAGTAAGACCAATATCACTAACGCCTTTAAATTACTACCAATCCACTGTGGCACATGCAATGGAATCAAGAACTATTTTTTCTCCCGTTTAACTTTTGGGTCCAAAAGTAGCCCAGCTATTTTCGACACATTTGCCGAAGCATTGTGATGGTTACTATTGAACATGAGCCAGATGCCCTACGGTATTACATTACCTGGACGACTTCTTACTGGTCGAGGAGAATACTTCACCTACTAGTAGCCTCAAAGCTACCACCAAGCTATTCGAGCAATTGGGTTGTGGCAAACAGCCACCAAGAGACTGAGAAAAGGACTTTCGAAATTTGAATACAATTTGTATTACAATGGCCGTATTGCTATTAGACTGGTTATCCTCAGACAATCGGTTCACGAACTACATCTCTTGCATTACCCACGAAAGTGTGTAAAATACTGAATGAGAGACCACCCCGGTGCAGTCGTGTGTCCCTCATTACCGAGGCAACAATGTTGCAAAGGCTGGTAATTGAGGTTCGTGTGCGGCCGCCATTTGCCTGTCAAACACGTGGCGGCGGCCATCTTACGCACGAACAGCCCAGCATTCGGTAGGATGAATCGCGAACGAGGGGATTCATTCGAATGCAAAGTCAAGCATGGATGGCAAAGACTTTCGTGACTTTTTACAAGGGAACTGAGACCAAAACTCATGGAAATATTTCAGGGGCCAAAACTCATGGAAATATTTTCGGCTACTGTGCCCGTGAGGTCGGTCAAATCTTTTCCCTTCAATAACTCCCTAACCCCTGGTCCGATCTGGGTGATTTTTGAGTATGTTTCTCACCCAGATCAGGGCTACCGGGGATACCTCATTTAAAAGTGTACACCCTGTATTTGGTGTACATCCAAGAATTGGGGAAAGTATGTACATTTTAATAAGTTTAACTGTTAACCTGAGGGGAGGAGATGTGGGGGAGGTACCGACTATGTGATTGGATACTGAAATAATTATAGAAGTTGCCTCCCTTGCATGGGAAAAACATAAAAGCAGAGCTTGTGCATTAAAAGCCAGTTGACTCCCAGACTATGTGTCATCTAGTCCTTGGGGAGAGGGATTATGCTGTGTCTTTATTCTTCTGTATGCTGAATCTTTGTTTCCAGTGGAGCATCATTGGATTAACCCCTTCTACATTTTGTGGCAAGCGACGAATCAAACCACACAGCAGACCGTTGTCCATACCATTCGTATGGAACTGAAGGTCAAGGGTATGTGAATATACCCGAACGGACAGTGAATGGGGATGGATTATACACGTTTGAAACGGGCTACAGCAATAAAGCTAAAGCCATCCTTGTTGCTGAACTCATGGAGGGAGACAGAGCAGCTGCTGCAGCACCTCCTATGGAAACCACACAGAGTTTGAAAAAGAACTCAAAAGCCGGCTGGCGTTTTTCCCAGGAACACCCCCCACAGAAACAGTAAAAAGAATAATGGCGGATGTCCATGAATATTTAATGGCCAAGCAGACCAGAGGTCCAGAGAGGGGTCTCCAACCCCACCCCGCATGGTACAAGGGAAGCCCAAAATCCCTTACCACGCTTTTAAAAATTATGTGGAAACAGATGACATTGATGGATACTTACACGACTTCGAGAGACTATGCCAACTACATGACATCAGCGCAACCGACCAGGTACCCCTGCTGATGGGCAAGCTAGCAGGGGTACCTGGTCGAGGACAGCAGGGACTACCAGAAAGTGAAGTAGGCCATCCTAACCAGGTATGCCATAACCCCGGAGGCATACCGGCAGCGGTTCAGGGAGATTCGAAAATCGGATCGAGACTCCCACATGGAGTGGGCACACCGCTTAACCAGGGCCGCCAAGGGATGGGTCCAAGCGGCGTAAGCCACTACAGTAGAGGACATGCTGCAATTACTTCTATTGGAACAATTTTTTCCAGGGGTTAACCCCGGACTTACAGAATTGGCTGAGAGATTGGAAACCACATACCTTACCCGATGCAGCCAGATTGGCAGACGAATACCAAGATGCCAGAAGGGCGCAGCGGACACAGTTACGGCCCACCACAGGGGTCGCAACACCACCTCCAGCTACTACTACCATCACCACAACCCTGACACTTCGTCCCGGTGGTGGGAGTTACCAACCCCCACCCAGATACTACTACAACAACAACAGGTCCTTTATCCGTTGCCACACATGCAATCAACAGGGACACTGTTACAAAAGACTGGAAATCACTATGTTGCTGTTTTAACTCACCGATTGATACTGTTTGCCACTGCATAAGTTAAGCAGAAAACCACACGAATGGATTACGCGAACCCTTATGAAGGCTCCATTCGTGGTACGAACGGGGGACCCCCCAGCAACTGGCGTGTGCCGCCACTTAACCCCGTCACCCCGCAAACTACCGAACGGTCGACCACCCGGCCCTCGGAGTGTGGCAGCCATTAACCACCCAGGTGCCTGCGGTTTGCGGTTAACCACAACGTAATTGGTAGGCCTGGGGGCATCGACGTTCGCACCCAAAGTACCGAACTATCAACCGAACGACGACCCCCTACAGCGGGTCGTGTGGCGCTTGTTAACTTGTGGTTTTTGCGGTTAACCGCAGGTCAAGTACCCTGCTCCCAGGTGGTCCTCATTCCCTTACCGAACGAGCCCACTACCAGCCAGACAGCGGGACTTCGCATGAACTGATACCGAGTTTAGTTCCACGAGTTAGACCCGAAGTCCCGCTGCTCGCTAAACCAGCAGAAAACATGGCCGCCAACAAAGACTAATAATCCCAAAATGCCGAACGGACTTTATACGGCAGAAACAGTACATTCTGTTCGTGGGATTAGAGCGCCATTCGCATGTTTTATTTACACGAACGTGAGCCTTCAGATGAATGGTGGAATGAGTGGTTTCCCTGTAATAATGTAAAAGTTATGGATTTTCATGTGGTTTTCTGGGACAAAATACAACGTGGTCTTTTGTGCGCTTGGAGATAATTAGATTATAAAAACCGTTGGCCTCATTATCTCCAAGCTGGGCGGGTACTAATTCGAATGATACAGTGTACTGTGATTGGTTACCTGTTTGTACTGTACCTGTATTCCATCAGGTCCACAGGGGGCTGTCCTTGGACCTGAGGAATCACATAAATTGCCATGCTATGTGCCAGTAAAGCCAGTTCGTTTTGACCCTCAACTTGCAGCCTCGACTCATGTTGTAGGGATCCGGGATATTGATGCTTATATCGTGCTTGGGGATATTCTACATTTGCAGCTTACTACCGAAAGACCTCCGTTCGACTCTCTGCAGCGGGAACCAGGACATCCAAGCGATCAACCCTCCTGCTAGACCGGGGGCAATCGTAACAATTGGTGGCAGCGGCGGGATCATCCTGGAATTCCTGAAAGAGATATATAGGACGGATGGAGAGTAACTACGATAAGCTGAAGCGTACCACGTTAAAGGATTTACTCGAGAGCCGTGGAGGGAACGCAAGTAACCGGCCGAGGAGAGAATTGATTGCCGACCTGAACGAGTTGGATCAAAGCTTCACCATGGCAGAACCGACGGCAGCATGCAGCGATGAGAAGACCAGGCTTGTCCGAGAAAGGCTGCCTCTGTACGGACCGAACCCATCCGTGGAGCTGATACAGCAACTAATGGCAGAAGCCGAGGCGGACGTTCAGCGGACTAGAGCCCACGAGCTGAGCATGAAGACCGCTGATAGCCACAACGGCCCCCTAGAAACTACCGAACAGTTCGCGGCATTCAAGCCGTTCACGGAGAATGAGATGGGGATAGACGAATTTTTGGCCGATTTTGAAAGACAATGTGCCCTGCATCAGATCCCCGTCGCCGCATGGCCGCGTATCCTGGCAGGAAAATTAACCGGGCGGGCCATGGAAGCCTTCCGAACCCTCGGCACAGAAGAGGTAGCCCAATACACCACAGTAAAAGAGACGCTGCTGAAACGGTACGCTGTGACCCCAGACACCTACCGGAGACAGTTCCGCAGCCCGAAGAAAAAAGCGAATGACACACATGCCGAATGGGCACACTGTATACGGAGAGCTGCTACCCATTGGATTACCGGGTGTCGGGCCGTCACGGCCGCGGAAATATTGGAACTTTTCTTATTAGAACATTTTTATGAGGGCCTGGAACAAAAAGACCGGGAGTGGTTGAAAGACCGGCATCCCGCTAACCTACACGAAGCAGCCCGGTTGGCAGACGAACACCGGGATGCGCAAGTACAGGAGTTCAACAATGTCCGAACGGTAACCCGCCCCGAAGCAAGAGAGGGATACCGATCAACTCCACGAACGGAGTTTCGCAACCCTGTACCCGCAGGTCCCACACGGTACCCGGGACCACCCAGCCACTACCCTCAGGAACGCTCCCGACCCACATGTTATAAGTGCAAGCAACCGGGGCACCTGATAGCGAGTTGCCCCCTCAACAACAATTACCCCGCACGGAACTATAATTCTGCTCCAACAGGAAACAATCGTCCCGCTCGAGCGTTTTGCCTGGAACAAGACAGTCCTTTAGAAGAATACCTGGGACCCCTACATGAAGCTAATCCGGTGTATGCCGCCAGTGACAATAGACAACACCACCGGCAAGAGGTACTGCTAGAGGGTCGTCCCACACAGGGGTTAAGAGATACCGGGGCCACGATCACCTTGGTACAAAGCCGGTTAGTCCCCGACTACAAACGCTCTCCTAACACAGTGGCTGTCCGGGTGGCTGGAGGGGACATATACAAATTACCCACAGCAAAGGTACACTTGGATTGGGGTGCGGGAAAAGGACTTGTGAGGGTGGGAATTATGGATAATTTGCCAACCGAAGTGTTGCTGGGAAACGACCTGGGACCTATGACTTCCGCTTATGCCCCTTCCTACAACGCTGAGGCACATCCTGTGACGACCCGGTCACAAGCTGGACGAGTACGAGACCCTTCACCAGTGCCGGAGGCTCAGGTAAGACTTAACCCGACTGTGATCACCCCTCCTACCCCTTTGCCCTGGGACACCCCTGCAGCCTTTCAGGCTGAGACCAAAACTGACCCGACGCTCCAAAAATATAGGGAAAGGGCTGATACAGGGACTGGGGGATCAGACCAGGAGACTTTTGCGTGGGAACAGGGCCGACTGTACCGACACACCGAGAAAAAGGGCCACCGGAGGAGACAGTTAGTAATACCCCACAAGTATAGGCGAGATATCATCCGGGTGGGTCATGATATTCCCTTAGCCGGGCACTTGGCAGTAACCCGTACCCTGCACCGTATTACCCATACCTTGTTCTGGCCAGGAGTACATGCAGATGTGAGGTCCTATTGTAATACGTGTGAGGTGTGCCAACGGGTAGGCAAACGAGGAGACCACCCCAAGGCACACCTCGTTAACATGCCCATTATCGACGAGCCATTTAGCCGGGTAGCCATTGACTTAGTTGGGCCCGTGGCCACCCCTAGTCCCTCTGGCAAGAGATACATTCTTACCATAGTGGACTATGCTACCCGCTACCCAGAAGCGGTGGCTTTATCTAATATCCAGGCAGACACAGTGGCTAATGCCTTAGTGCAGGTATTCTCTCGGGTAGGATTCCCTAGGGAGATCCTATCCGACAGAGGATCACAGTTCACGGCAGAGCTGACCCAGCAGCTATGGCACGTTTGCAAAATAAAATCCCTTCTTAGCTCCCCGTACCACCCCCAGACCAATGGGCTATGTGAGCGATTCAACGGAACCCTCAAGCAGATGTTAAAAACCTTTACCCAGGAGTATAGGGACTGGGAACGTTTCCTGCCGCACCTCCTGTTCGCTTACCGGGAAGTGCCCCAGGAAACCACCGGGTTCTCTCCCTTTGAGCTGTTATACGGTCGCAAGGTACGGGGCCCCCTGAACCTGATCTGTGAGCACTGGGAGGGAAAGACAGAGAACGCCGGGGTCCCCATCGTGCCTTACGTACTAGAGCTCAGGGACCGAATGGAGCAATTGGCTAAGTCAGTCCAGGCCAACCTCCAGGCGGCCCAGGGGCGACAGAAAGTCTGGTACGACCGGGGTGCACGGCGGAGAAGCTTCTGTCTCGGACAGAAGGTCATGGTACTAAAACCAGTTAAGGCAGACAAGCTACAAGCAGCCTGGCAGGATCCCTACCAGATAGTAGAGAAGAGAGGAGACACCACTTATGTAATTGCCAGCTGTCACGATGAAAACTTAAGGAATATATTTAACGTGAACATGTTGAAGGAATACGTGCAGAGACCCGAGGAAGTGGTAGCCATATGTAGCCCTGCACATGAGGACGCAGAGAGTCTCCCTATACCCGACCTATTAACCCCTAACTCCCCGGTTGAAATAGTGAGCCAAGTGCAGATCGGGGACAGACTTAGCCCAGTTGAGAGGGAGCAGTTACACACACTGCTCCGAGAGAAACAAACCATGTTCTCCCAAGAGCCAGGGTACACTGAGCTGACCACTCACCAAGTAGATACCCCCGGCCAAAACCCTTTGAGACAGGTGCCCTACCGAATTCCGGAGGCAGTAAGGACAGGCATGAAAAAGGAAATAGATGAGATGCTGCGATTAGGGGTCATTGAAGCTTCCGATAGTCCCTGGGCATCCCCGGTGGTGCTGGTCCCCAAAAAGAACGGCACCACCAGATTCTGTGTGGACTACCGGAAACTCAATGACAAAACTGTCACCGATGCCTACCCCATGCCCAGAGTGGATGAGCTGCTAGATCGCATAGCCAGGGGGAACTACCTAACTACCATTGACCTCTGTAAGGGTTACTGGCAAATCCCCCTGGCCAGGGAGGCTGTCCCCAAGTCGGCCTTCGTCACCCCGTTCGGTCTGTACCACTTTAAGGTCATGCCGTTCGGGATGAAGAATGCCCCCGCTACCTTCCAGCGCTTGGTGGACAGACTCATTGATGGCTTCCAGGAGTTTGCCTGCGCATATCTGGACGACATAGCGATCCACAGTGAATCCTGGGAAGAACACCTGGCTCATGTGGGAATAGTCCTAGACCAGATTCGAGCCGCCGGCCTGACGCTAAAGCCCGAAAAATGTCACTTTGGGATGGCTGAGGTTCAGTACCTGGGTCACCGGGTAGGCTGTGGGAAGCAATGACCGGAGCCAGCCAAAATAGAAGCGGTCGCCAACTGGCCCACTCCCCACACTAAGACCCAAGTGCTAGCCTTTCTGGGTACCGCGGGGTACTACAGAAAATTTGTACTGGAGTATAGCGCCATTGCCAAACCCCTGACCAACCTGACAAAGAAAAACCTTCCCCGACAGTTCCTGTGGTCTCCCCACTGTGAAACGGCTTTCCAAGCCCTCAAAACTGCGTTGATTAATGCTCCTGTCTTGGCTGCCCCAGCCCCTAATCAACGTTTTATTGTCCATACAGACGCTTCCATGTTCGGGCTGGGAGCTGTCCTCAGCCAAGTAGGAGATGATGGGAAAGAACACCCGATTGCCTACATCAGTCGAAAACTCCTACCACGCGAAGTCAGCTATGCAGCGGTAGAAAAGGAGTGTTTGGCTCTGGTGTGGGCACTAAAGAAGTTAACCCCCTATTTGTATGGACAAGAGTTCACTCTAGTTACAGACCATAACCCGCTGGTGTGGCTCAACCGGGTCGCTGGGGACAATGGCAGATTGTTACGCTGGAGCTTATCCCTGCAACCCTTTAATTTCACAATCACCTACCGACCTGGGAAGCAGAACGGCAACGCAGATGGATTATCCCGGCAAACAGATCTCAGCCCAGCCTAACCCCACGAGTCTGGACAGCCTTAGTCTGCCCCGAAAAGGGGTCAGACAGTGTCTGCCAGAGTGTTCCACAAAGAGGGAGCATTGTTACAAAAGACTGGAAATCACTATGTTGCTGTTTTAACTCACCGATTGATACTGTTTGCCACTGCATAAGTTAAGCAGAAAACCACACGAATGGATTACGCGAACCCTTATGAAGGCTCCATTCGTGGTACGAACGGGGGACCCCCCAGAAACTGGCGTGTGCCGCCACTTAACCCCGTCACCCCGCAAACTACCGAACGGTCGACCACCCGGCCCTCGGAGTGTGGCAGCCATTAACCACCCAGGTGTCTGCGGTTTGCGGTTAACCACAACGTAATTGGTAGGCCTGGGGGCATCGACGTTCGCACCCAAAGTACCGAAGGGAAAATACCGAACTATCAACCGAACGACGACCCCCTACAGCGGGTCGTGTGGCGCTCGTTAACTTGTGGTTTTTGCAGTTAACCGCAGGTCAAGTACCCTGCTCCCAGGTGGTCCTCATTCCCTTACCGAACGAGCCCACTACCAGCCAGACAGCGGGACTTCGCATGAACTGATACCGAGTTTAGTTCCACGAGTTAGACCCAAAGTCCCGCTGCTCGCTAAACCAGCAGAAAACATGGCCGCCAACAAAGACTAATAATCCCAAAATGCCGAACGGACTTTATACGGCAGAAACAGTACATTCTGTTCGTGGGATTAGAGCACCATTCGCATGTTTTATTTACACGAACGTGAGCCTTCAGATGAATGGTGGAATGAGTGGTTTCCCTGTAATAATGTAAAAGTTATGGATTTTCATGTGGTTTTCTGGGACAAAATACAACGTGGTCTTTTGTGCGCTTGGAGATAATTAGATTATAAAAACCGTTGGCCTCATTATCTCCAAGCTGGGCGGGTACTAATTCGAATGATACAGTGTACTGTGATTGGTTACCTGTTTGTACTGTACCTGTATTCCATCAGGTCCACAGGGGGCTGTCCTTGGACCTGAGGAATCACATAAATTGCCATGCTATGTACCAGTAAAGCCAGTTCGTTTTGACCCTCAACTTGCAGCCTCGACTCATGTTGTAGGGATCCGGGATATTGATGCTTATATCGTGCTTGGGGATATTCTACATTTGCAGCTTACTACCGAAAGACCTCCGTTCGACTCTCTGCAGCGGGAACCAGGACATCCAAGCGATCAACCCTCCTGCTAGACCGGGGGCAATTGTAACAGACACATACAGCGAGATTGTCCCAGGAACAAGAACCAATCCACCTGGAATAACCCGACCAATCCCTCCGGTAACCGGGCAGCCATAGACTGCTACCAGAATGAGCCCCGACAACTACCCTTTTCGACTGGATCCACTGAGGAACCCCTGGGTACCCTACACAGAGTCAACCCGGTACAGGCGACTTCCGACAACGACAAGGGGTACATATAGAAGGAAAACGCCTCCAGGGTCTGCGCGACTCTGGGGCCACCATAACTTTGGTTCATAACCACTTAGTCCCAAAGAACCAGCTCACTGGGGAGTACGTGGCAGTACGGGTGGCAGGGGGAGCAATATACAAGATTCCCACTGCCAGGGTACATTTGGATTGGGGAGCGGGGTCAGGGGACGTGGAAGTGGGCCTCATGCAAGATTTACCGGCCGACGTTATCTTGGGCGAGCTGACTTCAGCCTTTGTTCCCCAACATCCAGCGCAGGAAGCGCTACCAGTCGTTACCCTGCAGCAGGCTCGCACCACCGCATCCTCCAACCACTCTGAGGCTCAGGTAAGCAACAGTCACGCACCCCCTATTGTCCCCTGGACACCACCCTTAGAATTTGGTAGTGAGGTAGCCACTGACACATCTTTACAAGTGTACCGAGATAGGGTAGCGCAAAATCAGGCTGGGTTGGAAGGGGAGAGATATGCTTGGGAGAAAGGGTTGCTGTACAGATTAGCAGAAAAGATAGTAGCAGGGTCGATTCCCATGTCTACTAAACAATTAATCGTTCCTAAAAAGTATGGGCAGGAAGTATTGCACACGATATTCAAAGAGTAGGGAAGAGAGGAGACCGATACAAGGCGAAACTGCATTCCCTCTCCATAATAGAAGAGCCATTCAGTAGGGTGGCTGTTCAGAGGATGCTATCTTCTGTCCGTACTCCCACCTCTGATGCTAGCCTTCAAGATTTCTCGAGGGCTGCACCGTTCCTGTGGAACTCGCTTCACTCCTCCGTTAGATGCTCACCCAGTCTCCATTCCTTCAAAAAAAAAAAATCGTTAAAAACCCACTTAGCGTATCAATTAAACTGTTAATAGCTCCTGACTGATTCCTCTTCTGCAACTGTAACTAGTCTAATACCATCCTTACGTTTTTGTGTCATTTTACCCCACTCCCTCTAGCATGTAAGCTCATTGAGCAGGGCCCTCAACCCCTCTGTTACTGTGTGTCCAACTTGTCTGGTTACAACTACATGTCTGTTCATCCACCCATTGTAAAGTGCTGCAGAATTTGACGGTGAGAGAGAGAGAGATATAGATATATATATATATATACTAGATCAATCATGTATGGGCGCCACATAGAATTCTAACTCAGGACTCATGTTAAATACTGTAGTACGTCCACTGTGCTACAAACATTTCGCCTAAGCAAACTCAGTACGGGCCCAATTGCATGTTTAATGTATAAATATTACACTACACCAAGACCAATGGGGGCCTACCAACACTGCCACCTACAGGCCTGCAAGTACATTAATAAATTTACGGAGATTTTACAAACATCATCTCCACCTCTACAGGTCAACAGCCAAACATAATTAAGGTAAACTTGGTTTTGTGCCAGATTTTCTTTATTTCATACGGTCTCCATCTATTTAGTTTACAGATACTACTGAAACCTATACAGATTCTCAGGTTTCAAAACCATACTTTCAGGTACATCCACACCTTATCTCCCCCAGAATAGAAATAGCGTACTGGCAATAAGGTTGCTAGGGGCCAATAGGTATTACCCCTCTTTCTCTGCACTACACGTCGGATTAGTGGTCCTGCGAGGCCAACACCCTGCCTCACACTCTGAGGCATACACCCCTCGGGCCACTTGTGAGCCAACCGCCTCGCATCGTATCATAGAGAGGGCCTCACCTGTCACTCCTGTGACAGACCCATCCGTATGGTCTAAAAGTACTGTGTTCGTCTGTTTTGCCGTTTGCATGAATTTCCCCATTCATATGCTTTGTTTAAGGGAATGTATTTTTTTTGTCGAACGGAACTACCGAACAGACGGCCACCCAGAAGAGAAGTGTGCTGCTGGTTAACCTACTGGGGCAGTGGTGGTGGGGTGGCTGGGGCAGTGGTGGTGGGGTGGCTGGGCAGAGGGTGGCTGGGGCAGAGGCTGGCTGGGGCAGAGGTCGTGAGGTGGCTGGGGCAGAGGGTGGCTGGGGCAGTGGTGGTGGCTGGGGCAGAGGGTGGCTGGGGCAGTGGTGGTGGTGTAACGGATCGCCTGGCACCCCGGCTGGGTACCTCCGTTGAAAGATGCTCCTAGCGCTTCCTGAGGACTCCAAGCACTGCAGCAGACGCCACAATCACCGAACCAGAGAAGCGTATACCTTCTCCCAAGCATAGGAATGCTGTAGACAGTTGAATAGGAACCATACGAATAGGTTTACTCTCCTAGCAGTCAAACTGGAACAGCATACAATAAATCCTTCCCCCAATAATGAGACGACACTTCACTTTGAGGGTTAAAACAGGAACTCCCTGTACTGTCACATACAGTCTCTTTTATTCCCAATCCACAAACATAGTACAGCCCACAGGGCGTTACAAAACAACCAATCAATCCGTACAATACACCCAGACACTCCCACACAAAATCCTCCCCTCTGGCTGATATGATTACTGAACACAATGGGTAATCTAATTATCACAGCCAGAGAAATACAGTTTCATAAAACACATCACAGGGACCCCAAAACATGCAATAACCCCATAAAAAGTATATCCTTGGAACTGGGGGATCTGGGTGAACCACAGCCAAAATTCACCCAGATCCGTTCAGTACTTTGGAAAATACAGTTTAATGCAGATTCTGCAGAACATATGCAGGCTAAATAAAAAACAATCACTGTATAATGTGTCCCCTGCTGTATAGTCCAAAACCACCGCACGATGTCTCTGTGCAACAAATACTGGCGAGATGGCACCGTGTTGAAAAGTCCAAACAGTATCTGGGAGTTAAAATGGCCGCCATCCATTGATCTCACCATGTGCTTCTGATACAGGAAATGGTGGCCACCCAGTAACTCCACAGTATGTCCCCAGATGGTTCTTAAAGGGCCAGCAGCAGCACAACACAAATCCATTATGCCCAAATCATGTCTTTAAAGGGAAATACATTATTAACAGTGCATTACATTACACGCTATAACATACAATAGGAACCCCATACTGGCAACCCTTAAAGAGACAGTACAAAATAATGTCCAAGTGGCTAGGTTTGCCACAGGTGGGATGGCTGGGGCAGTGGTGGTGGGATGGCTGGGGCAGAGGTGGTGGGATGGCTGGTGATGGGGTGGCTGGGGCAGTGGTGATGGGGTGGCCGGGCAGAGGGTGGCTGGGGCAGTGGTGGTGGGGTGGCTGGGCAGAGGGTGGCTGGGGCAGTGGCAGAGGGTGGCTGGGCAGTGGCAGAGGGTGGATAAGGCAGGGGCAGAGGGTGGCTGGGCAGCTGGACAGAGGGGTGGTGGGGTGGCTGGGGCAGTGGTGGTGGGGTGGCTGGGGCAGAGGTGGCTGGGGCAGTGGTGGCTGGGGTGGCTGGGGCAGAGGCTGGGTGGGCAGAGGTGGCAGGGTGGCTGGGGCAGTGGTGGTGGGAGTGGCTGGGCAGAGGGTGGCTGGGGCAGAGGTGCCTGGGGCAGTGGTGGTGGTGGCTGGGGCAGAGGGTGGCTGGGGCAGTGGTGGTGGGGTGGCTGGGGCAGAGGGTGGCTGAGGGCAGGGGTGCTGGGGCAGAGGGTGGGGGTGGCTGGGGCAGTGGTGGTGGGGGTGGCTGGGCAGAGGGTGGCTGGGGCAGAGGGTGGCTGGGGGCAGAGGGTGGTGGGGTGGCTGGGGCAGAGGGTGGCTGGGGCAGTGGTGGTGGGGTGGCTAGGGCAGAGGGTGGCTGGGGCAGAGGGTGGTGGGAGGGCAGGGCATAAATAGCTTATGATTAATTTGTTCCCTCGTGGTCCAGTGGGCGGCCAGGCTGTAGCCCTGGTGGTCCGGTGGGCTCCCTTTACGGCCTGCAGCTCCGCCGCGTGCAGAGCTGCAGACCACGTGGGAAGTTTAGTCTCGCGATCTCAGCCAGTCAGAGCGTTGCCGTGGTAACCCGCGGCAACGCTCTGATTGGGTGAGATCCAGAGAACCCGTCAGTCTGCAGCTCTGCGCTCAGCGGAGCTGCAGACAGGCTGGCTCTCTCCCGGTCAGGCATAGGAGGGGCCTCGCACCTGGTGGCATTAAGGGCAAGCCGCCGGGCCCCCTCCTGTGTCAGGTCCTCAGTCTCTGACCGAGGACCCGATTTGTCAAACTGCCTTAAGGTGATTTAGGCGGCCGCGAGGCCTTAGGCGGCCGCCTAAATCGCCTAGTTAGAGAGCCGCCTCTGCTCAGGACGTTAACCCTGCACATATGATCCCAGCACAATGGGAAACAAAGCATATACAGGGAGTGCAGAATTATTAGGCAAGTTGTATTTTTGAGGATTCATTTTATTATTGAACAACAACCATGTTCTCAATGAACCCAAAAAACTCATTAATATCAAAGCTGAATATTTTTGGAAGTAGTTTTTAGTTTGTTTTTAGTTATAGCTATGTTAGGGGGATATCTGTGTGTGCAGGTGACTATTACTGTACATAATTATTAGGCAACTTAACAAAAAACAAATATATACCCATTTCAATTATTTAGTATTACCAGTGAAACCAATATAACATCTCAACATTCACAAATATACATTTCTGACATTCAAAAACAAAACAAAAACAAATCAGTGACCAATATAGCCACCTTTCTTTGCAAGGACACTCAAAAAGCCTGCCATCCATGGATTCTGTCAGTGTTTTGATCTGTTCACCATCAACATTGCGTGCAGCAGCAACCACAGCCTCCCAGACACTGTTCAGAGATGTGTACTGTTTTCCCTCCTTGTAAATCTCACATTTGATGATGGACCACAGGTTCTCAATGGGGTTTAGATCAGGTGAACGAGGAGGCCATGTCATTAGATTTTCTTCTTTTATACCCTTTCTTGCCAGCCACGCTGTGGAGTACTTGGACGCGTGTGATAGAGCATTGTCCTGCATGAAAATCATGTTTTTCTTGAAGGATGCAGACTTCTTCCTGTACCACTGCTTGAAGAAGGTGTCTTCCAGGAACTGGCAGTAGGACTGGGAGTTGGGCTTGACTCCATCCTCAACCCGAAAAGGCCCCACAAGCTCATCTTTGATGATACCAGCCCAAACCAGTACTCCACCTCCACCTTGCTGGCGTCTGAGTGGGACTGGAGCTCTCTGCCCTTTACCAATCCAGCCACGGGCCCATCCATCTGGCCCATCAAGACTCACTCTCATTTCATCAGTCCATAAAACCTTAGAAAAATCAGTCTTGAGATATTTCTTGGCCCAATCTTGACGTTTCAGCTTGTGTGTCTTGTTCAATGGTGGTCGTCTTTCAGCCTTTCTTACCTTGGCCATGTCTCTGAGTATTGCACACCTTGTGCTTTTGGGCACTCCAGTGATGTTGTAGCTCTGAAATATGGCCAAACTGGTGGCAAGTGGCATCGTGGCAGCTGCACGCTTGACTTTTCTCATTTCATGGGCAGTTATTTTGCGCCTTGGTTTTTCCACACGCTTCTTGCGACCCTGTTGACTATTTTGAATGAAACGCTTGATTGTTTGATGATCACGCTTCAGAAGCTTTGCAATTTTAAGAGTGCTGCATCCCTCTGCAAGATATCTCACTATTTTTTGACTTTTCTGAGCCTGTCAAGTCCTTCTTTTGACCCATTTTGCCAAAGGAAAGGAAGTTGCCTAATAATTATGCACACCTGATATAGGGTGTTGATGTCATTAGACCACACCCCTTCTCATTACAGAGATGCACATCACCTAATATGCTTAATTGGTAGTAGGCTTTCGAGCCTATACAACTTGGAGTAAGACAACATGCATAAAGAGGATGATGTGGTCAAAATACTCATTTGCCTAATAATTCTGCACTCCCTGTATGTATGATGTATCTGTGGGGGTCAGATCCAGGGATTCCAGGTAAACTGAATCTGACCATCCCTTAGTTGTTTTGACATTTGGCATATATACAGATGTTATCTGTGCATGTACCCTAACTCTTTCATACCCACAACAAACTTTTCTCCCAACCAAACGGACGATCACTATCAGGCTCCAGATATCAACACCTCTGGTAGAACGAGCGAACTACCAGAGACAAATTGGGCCGTCCCATTTTCTTTTTGGCAAATCCCAGATTTTCAACAATTTTATATTGTTATGTATAGAAGCAGTGCTTATAGACTGTTGCATACATGTTCAAATGGTTCAGGGCACATGACAAACCATGTGTCCCAACACAACGTACAAAAACCATACTTAACGTTTGTAAACATCATGCATTTTCAACACTACTGACTCACCCTTCCAGACTTAGTAGATTTACTAAGCTCTGGATTTTCAGAGGGTTCCCATACAGGTATCATACATATACCTTTAGGGAATTTAGAATGGCCTTACTTGCAGTCAGCACAACAAAACCCAACGGCTGTAAACACACTCATAGTCCAAGCATTGCAGAGGGGTTTCTACTTGGGTTTCCCCAATCTCCACCATATACAGCATGGCACACAAACCAGTGGGATTGTCACAGGGAACTCTTCCCTTAAATACAGACTAACCATAGACATATCTGCACCACACACACACACACCTCTGCTACCCCTAGTATCAACTCCCTTATTCCCTCCGAGGTGCCATTAGTCTGTTCGACCACTTGGGTGTCCCAGTATCCCCTAAGAAACCAAAGGTCCAGACACCAGCATTACATTCCTGGCCTACAATTTGACTCAGCATCCATGCAAGCAAGCTTACCACAAGAGAAAATAAACAACCAACCATTCTCAACAACATCAATCACTAAATCATGTTGGGTACTTGCAACCGCAAGGAACTACAATCTCTTCTAGGTTCATTAAACTTTGCCATGTGCATCATACCACAAGGTCGGGCTTTCATATCCAGACTTCTTTGCCTTTTCCACACTTCCGACACGACGACCATAGACTATCCCTAGATATTCAAGCCACAGCAGACCTTCATATGTGGAAGAAATTCTTAACCACATGGAATTGTAAAAGCTTGTTCCTCCCAGGATTGTCTGACACGTCACCTACCATATGGTCAGACACGGCGTCTACCACGGGTTTCGCAGCAATCTTTGGGAACGAATGGCTTTGGGGTAGGTGGCCTGAAGAAGTCAAGGTTTTCACTACCTCAGCTCTTTTTGAGATCAACAAGGGCCACTCATCATCTCTAACAATCATGCGATTTCTCAGGAAACTTACTTGGTTGGCAGCATGTCACAATTTCTTCTTGATTTGTGTAACGGACCGTTTTGCCCAAAAGAGGTTAAAAACCGTTTAGGCGATATTCCCCCTTTTCAGCTGCACCGACGGCTACTGCAAGCACCAATCTCCTGAACTGCAAACCCACAAATTCACCAACTCCTGAACTGCATACCAAGGGAATACTCGAAACTCCCGAACTGCATACCAAGGGAATACTCGAAACTCCCGAACTGGAGACACACGAATAGCTGCTAGCAGACGAACAGGAAAAGCCCCCAAGCGGCTTACACTCCCAGCATACAGTAAATCCTCCCCCAATAATGAGACGACACTTCACTTTGAGGGTTAAGCAGGAACTCATTTACTGGGGCTAACTGCTCGGCTTTTATGCAGGTCTCCCACCTGGTGGACACTCCCTAGGGGACCAAATGGGAGACTGGGACACAAAGGGTAAAAGGACCAATCACAGACTTACACATTTCAACCATCCCACAATGCATCACATTCTCTCTGCCCTGGAGATAACTGGGAAGTAATTCAATTATTTCCAAAGACAGAGGCAAAACTCCATTAACCACATGGCAGAAAACAAACAGTAAAAGACATAAAATTACCTACAGTTACATTCAGTACATAAAACTACATATCCCCAGATAGCTCAGGTCTGAACACACATTATTAAGCGAATGGCGCTCAGACCACACGAATACAGTTTAATCGCCATGGAGCCAAAGTCTTTACACAGTCAGTTTCATGCGAATGGGCTCCATGGGATTCCTATCTGGGGCACAACACACTCAAACAAAACTACGGAACACCAGGCTGTTCATGCACTTTCACTGAACAAGAAGGGAGGTCGGCGACTTCAGCGGTGTTCGCGCAAAACTGTGTCCTATTTCAGTTCCATGAATTAAGTGTCGAACACCGCTGTGCATTCGCATGTTTAATGATACGAATGGCGGCCACCCAGGATTCGTGAATTAAGCTGCGGTTAATTGCCGGCACACTCCAGCTCCCAGGTGGTCTATTCATTCGTGCGGTTGTTCAGTAAATTGAATCTACCGAATATCCGGCAGAAAAGCACGAATAAGTCTTTTCTGCAGGGAAAAAAGAGGTCTTTTAACATGGGGCCATAGTCCAAAGGCAACAGGCGAGCTACCAGGCTTCTCCAGTGTACAGTGGAGAGGTTGGTTTCGCCACACTTTGCATTTATGTACCAGGCATTTGTAACGGAGCCGCTGACAGTTTCAATTTTCAGGCTTTTCAACAAGCACTTTCGTCAGCTGCTACAGCAGCCACAACTACTCCTCCATTCCAGCGGCTAATCATGGATTAGCAGTAATTATGCAACACAGCAGGGATCTGTCCACATTTTCACTGTCATCCAACACTCGCAAAACATACAACGGAGCCTTCACACAGTTTAAAAGATTTCTATTGGACTACGACATATCCCAACCTTTTGCAATGACATCTATCCTAGCCTTTGCTTCTTTTTGCCATCTAAAACTACACTTATCTTACAACACCATTGTAGCGGAGAGGCAGTATAATCCACGATATCTCCGCTGGGTAACAGGAACAAAGGATAATCCAGGGGAATCAGCATACAATAATCCAAACAGCACTGCAGTAACCCTTCCTTCCCAAGAACTAGACGACACATAGGCTGGGAGTCAACTGAGGTCTTTTAATTCAGCTCCACAATTTATACAAGTCCCCATGCAAGGGGTTTCCTGAGTCGAGTAGCAGTTTTTAGTACTACGCGCTCGACGACCAAACACCACTGAGGGAACAAAGGATCCAAGATGGCCGACCACCGCATGGTCGGTAGTCGAACGGCGGCCACCCAGGAGAGCCTCTAATTACCGATTGCAACAATGTTAACAAGCGCCACACGCCTCTAAGTGTGTGGGCTACTACATGGGGTGTTTTCGGTTCACTATTAAAAGGATCTCGTTCGTTTCCCGAACAGCCCGCAAAGGTGAAACGAAGGGGAATCAGCTATCTGTGTTCGGCAGATAGCCCAGGCAGGCAATACATCATTAACATTACATTACATGCTGGAACATACATCCCTACATGCGTATTAACCCTTAATAGGGAACACATGGGATGGGCAGCAGCATTGCAACCTAGCTGTGTGATACAAAAGTGAATACAAATACAAAGAAACTAGTCCTGCGCTCACTCCCATCACTCTTGGGAAGCAGCAATGACCATAGTACATATCAGCCCCAATACATACTGTAAAAACCAAAGAAAAATGTTACCTGCGCTCTTCCCAAATCCCTATGTATATTTAAACAAATTGGTTTTTTTTAGTTTCTCCAATGGCCATGAGAGAGTTTAGCCCACCTACCACGTCAAGGCAAACCTCTCAGGTGGGTCCTACACTGCTTGCTTCCTTGAGTTTATGAGAGTGACTTTTTGGTTGGCTTACAGCTGTGATAGATGCCCATGTGCCCCTGGTTCGTGGAGCCAGTTTCACAGACTATGGAACTCGGTACTGTATGGGAGGATGCCTGCAACTCTGCTGTACTTTAATGTACTGTTGCTCTGATTCAGGTGCTTTTTGGACAGTGGGTAGCTGAGGGGGCGAGCTACCGAGTGTCACGTATTCATCCGCTTATAGAAATGTGGTTAATGACATTTACTGTCCACACAGGAAAAGTTGTGCCGAGCAGCAACCTAATCCACAGAAGGTTTAATGCTGAGCAGTAATTGTGCAAATGAAACCTGGTCTCATGTATTCATCCGCTTATAGAAAAGTGGTTAATGACATTTACTGTCCACACAGGAAAAGTTGTGCCGAGCAGCAACCTAATCCACAGAAGGGTTAATGCTGAGCAGCAATTATGCAAATGAAACCTGGTAACTGACTTTGGGGTCAAAGGCCGGTTACAGCCTATCAGAAAGAAAGGAGGGGTATTTAGGCCCAGTTCTCAGCCTGCTCAGTGCCCTGTCGTGGTTTCCCTTGTGGTTGTCGAGAGCGCGTTCCTGTTTATAGTTTTCTACCTGGTTTTTGACTTTGGCTTTGTTTATTGACTTCTCTATATTCTGGTATCCTGACTCCTGGCTTTCCTCATCGCTGTGTCCCTTTCTGTGTTCCCTGACCTCGGCTAGTATTTTTGACTATTCTTTGTACGTTAAATCCGGCCATTCTAAGGACCGGTAATACGTTACTTATTTGTCATCCGTGCTGTACAGTTCTACGTGCTGGATCAAACAGTAATCCTGACACCGAGAGATGTATGGTTAGTTGGGATGCTTTGTTGGGAAGGAAGTGTTGAGGCTCAGATTCCCTGACTTCCTGTCTGGACAGGACACAGCAGGGGAAAAAGATGCATTAACTCTGGACTGATCATATTAACTGATCTAATTAACACTTATCAGAGCAGAGAGGCCCCAGGGAGATTGCGGACAGGGGCACATATATGAGTGTGGGATGGATGATGCATGATTGGCTATGTGTTACATGTGGGAGTGTGAGATGTGAGGAAGTGGGTGGTGACAGATCAGACTGACCTCGGTGCCACTTAGGAGCCGGGCCAGCAACAAGTTTCCCACCCACCCTCTCTTTGCTGCTTTGGCCCCGGGGAGTAATTATTTGGGGAGTAAAAATGTATGTGGTATACGTTCAATCAAGATGTTCTTTTTTACATTAGGCTTTGACTGATGATTTGGTGGAAAGGGCTATAATTTCTCTCTGCGAACACTGTGATAGGATTCAAAGAATATCACATTTATGGTGCTGTGACCAAAGTCCCCTCATTGGGGAGATTGTGCCTGGACCTGAAGTGCATCATATCCCCATGACAGCACACAGGAAGCTGACCGGTGAACGCACTCGGTCCGGGTATAGAAGCTCATCATGCTCTCCGTCGTGGGGCAAAGATATATTATTATTATTTTGTTGCATGTTTCTTTCCAGATTTTTTTTCTGTGATCTGTTCCTTTCTTATTAAATTGTATTAGTTGTGACGGCACTCCTGGTACTTTATTTATTTTTGGACTGAAGACATAAACTTTTAAGAAGACTGACAACATCTAATGGTAAATATTATCTTATTTTAGGTGAGGGGTTTTAGGTATTTTTTTTAATTTGGGGTGTGTGGTGGCTATGGGTCCAGGGACTGCTTACCAACAATTCCACCTCTCTTTCTAGTTTTATTTAGAGTTCCTACCCACTGCCCATTGTTTCACCCGCCATCCATGAGGTTTATGAAATATAGTCCCCACCCGCTGTCTACCCGCTATGTCCACCCTGTATGATTATTTAATTGGAGCCCCATTGGTGGACACTATGTCCCACTGCTTGGTGGGTACATTACTAGCAACTGGGCTGCAATAGATATCACTTTTAAGCAGACATGCCCCCGCTTGTGGCTGGTGACATGTACTTCCCTTGCCAGTATAACAGGAGCTTGGCTACTACATTACCAGTGTAGTAGCCAAGCTGTTAGGTGGCCATTCTCTTAGAATTGTGTCACATGGAATTTTGGTCAACTAGGTCCCATAAACTACGATCAAGGCCTAATAAGACAATTTACAAAATGAAGGATCCTCACAAGGAAATCTCTAGTGAATCAGTGTCACATTTTGTGGTTTTATTATTTTCTATCCGTTAAATTCAGAAAATAAATCATTCCCATGTACAGCACAGAGGAATGTGTTTTAGAAATAAAGTATAAAGATAAGTGTAAAAATACGTGGCGTTCATTCACTTCATTTTAGTCTATTTCAGCTGTTTTCACTACAAACTCTGTGAATCCTGTGTGTGAATCCTCTGTGAGCTCTCACTTCCTAATCTAACTGGTTTATTGCAGAACACGGTCCGTCACAGCAGTCATGGGACACGGAATGAGAAAAATGTCACATGATGTTATTAAACTGCAGCATCAGACTACATGTCACCTGATCTCCTACAGCATGGTGTGGGCAAAGGTCAAAACAATCCTCGAAAACATGCCACACCTGTCATTGTCGCAAAGTGTTATCACCTGTACAGCAGAAGAGCTGTCGTGTAATTTATAGCCCCTGTATAGCCTCGCTCTCTGTGTTAATAATGGCTGAACATGAGGCGTTATCGGTAACTGGTTCCACATAACCTTGCTCTCTGTGTTAATAATGGCTGAACATGAGTTATCGGTAACCAGCTCCATTTAACCTTGCTGTCTGTGTTAATAATTGTGGCAGGACCGCTGGCTGTCCGTGAATTGCCGTCTTCCCTATATTCGTAGATGCCCCATTATAGAATGTGTGTTTCCCATGTAGTTTTATATTAACAGTGTAATATGCCCTTTTGACCGTGCTGGGGCACTCCCGAACAAGGACCACCCTGGTGACCCATTAGAACATTCCCACCAATTAATCAGAACGTTCATACTTGCAACATAGGTGTGAAACCACATGGGAAGTAATTAATGAGAGCTCCCCTGGGTGGCTGCCAGGGGGAGCATTCCCCTGGGTGACCACTAGGGGGAGCGTTTGGATTTCAAAGAGGGACACTTTCCTTGTGGGGGCATCGCACCGGGACTCCAGGGTTGGGTCCCTGATGTTGGTGGGGATATCATCTGGATCACCCTAACCTACTCCTAAAGGAGCCATAATCACTGGCTCGTAGCTGCTCTCCGGCCCGCGACACCACATGGCCGCACTTGATCGGTGCAGCCACTTAAGAAAATGACAAAACTTACCTAAGTTGTGGCGGATCACGGCCAGAGATGCAGGGGAGTCCATCCCCAGTGAGTGCAGCTTACCTATGGATGACGGCCACCGTAAAAGCATAAAAAGATAAAGCACTGCCTCCAGCAGGGTAAGAGGTCACGCAGACGTGCGTATGCGGCCACCTGTAACGGATCACCTGGCACCCTGACTGGGTACCTCCATTGAAGGATGCTCCTAGCGCTTCCTGAGGGCTCCAAGCACTCCAGCCGACACCATAACCACCGTAGACTCCTTCAGAGAGCAAGACAGGAACAAGCTCTTACAAGAGCTCAGTCATTATAGCAAGGGAAAATGCAGAGCACAGCAATCCCTTGTAGCAGATTCCCCCAATAAGAGACAGGACTCAGATTGAGGGTGAAGTAGAACTGACTGTACTGGCACATACAGCCTCTTTTATTCACAATCCACAAACATAGTACTGCCCACAGGGTTTTGAAATACAACCAATCAATCCGTACAATACACACAGACACTCCCACACAAAATCCTCCCCTCTGCCTGTGATATGATTACTGAACACAATGGTTAATATAATTATCACAGGCAGAGAAATACAGTATTATAAAACATGTTACGGTACCTCCAGTAATTAAATGCACAAACTGCCGTTTAGTGAATGTTCCCCGTTTGCAATACTGTGGTCTGGTAGTGTAGACAGTGAAACCATGCGAACCACCAGCTAGGGAACACTCCAAACCCCCGAACGGTACCTGTACGGCTCTTTCCCTTCTCGAGCTCCAAATACACGAATCGCCAATAGCAGCCGAACGGCAATAGTTTCCAAGCGGCAAATAATTCCAATAAGCAGTCTCTAGGCGCCAGTAATAAAATCCCCCCAATAACGAGACCAAGCTCCGCTTTCTGGGTAAAACACGAACTGATTTACTGTGGGCTACCTGCCCGGTATTTATGCAGGTCTCCCACTTGGTGGACACTCCCCTAGGGGACCAAATGGGAGACTGGAATAACAGAAGGACATGGGGACATGTAGCGGAACGCCAATATTAAATCCACGAATTCCACTGGTTCAGGAAGCCATCCACAGTCAAGCGCTGGAAACAACAAGGCAATATCCCAAATCTCCCAGTAAGAAATTGTATTTCTTTCTTTATCCACCCCCCACAGTATTACTGCTTAATTGATTACTATTGCACCCTCCATCCTTTAACTCTTGTTTAGTTACATGTTTGTTTTGCTAGTGTTAGTTGTTGCACTCTATGCCTCATTAATTTATGATGTTCCCTATTTATGACTTTTACCTATCTTATCTCTGCCATTCCCTCATATCCTTAAATTTATATTCCCTTTCATCTGTTCTTTCCTTGATTTTTGTTTTTAACACCCCAATGATTCTCCACCCACAATCTGCTTTATCTAACCCCAGATTCTCTCCTTTATAGCCTGGGCCCCATATAATATTGAATCAGCTACACCCAGGACTCCCAGCACACAACCCTGCAGGACTTGCCATAAGCAGAGGTAGCATTTACTGGATGGTCGCTTCCCACCCACACCACCCTCCCCCTGGTAATCATTACATTTATAGATAGCTCAAATTACCTACCTTACCTGTTAAACCAATTATGTTAGCCTCTGTCCACCAAGCCCTCCACACCCAAAATAGCTATACTCACAGAATACCTCTTTAACCCTTAACCCTCCTAACCACAGCTCTTAAAAATACAGCACCTATTCTCCTACTAATGTTCTCACTTCTATTTTTCACTTTCTCTCTCACTTCCCTCATCATTAAAATCTCTCTGTCATTTTACTTTCCTGTTCCTGCTAACACCATCTTCATTGCTCCCTCTCTGCTGCCCTCATCTCTGTATTCATCACACGCACTTTATTCATATTTATCCAGCCTTTCTCCACAAACCCCTCCTAAATACAAGCTCTCATCCTCAACATTTAAATCTTACTCCCACCTTCTCTTCCTTTCCATCTTACTACTCCTAGCTGCAGGTGATGTCTCTCCAAACCCTGGTCCCTCCACTACTCAGCCACCTGGTACAAACACCAGAAACCACAACAACCTAATACCCATTCCATGTAATTCTCACTATAATTCCTCTTTTAAAGCTGCCCTCTGGAATGCACACTCTGTGTGCAGCACTTTTAAATCTACTTCCATCCATGACCTATTTATCTCACACTCCCTAAACATACTTGCACTAACAGAAACATGGCTCTCTCCCTCTGATACTGCTACACCTGCCTCACTGTCTTTTGGTGGTCTTCACTTTACCCACAATCCAAGACAAACAGAGATTAAAGGTGGCGGTGTAGGTTTTCTTCTCTCACCCCACTGCTCCTTTAAAACCCTGTCCACCCCCCCTTCCCTCTCTTTCCCATCATTTGAAATTCATTCAATTCGCCTTTTCAAACCGTTCTCTGTTAACATTGCCATAATCTATCGTCCCCCTGGTTCCCCTCTCCTCTTCCTTGACCACTTTGCTGCCTGGCTACCCTACTTCCTCTCTTCCAACATCCCATCCCTAATTCTTGGAGACTTCAATATTCCCGTTAACCCACCTTTAACCCCAGCAGCCTCTAAACTTCTTTCAATCACTTCCTCCCTTCGACTTTTGCAGTGGGCTAATTCTCCCACTCATGTAGCTGGCAATACCCTCGACCTTATTTTCTCTTATTCTTGTACAACATCTAATATCTGCAACACACCATTTCCTCTCTCTGATCACTACCTCTTATCGTTTACTCTCAATTACCCCCTCACCCAACAATCTCAGCCTAACCCCCCTCAGCTCAGGAGGAACCTTAACTCTATTGACCTCCAGCAGCTGTCAGCTGACATTGATTCACAACTGCTATCCATCCCTTCCCTCTCCTGTCCCTCACTGGCCATCTCCACATACAACACTACCCTCACATCTGCCTTGAACGCTGCAGCCCCTCTCAAAACATGCACCTCGAGGAGGACACGTCCCCAACCTTGGCATAATAAATCAACACGCTATCTGCAGAGTTGCTCCCGTTGTGCTGAACGCTCCTGGAGGAAGTCCCGCACCCAGGCAGACTTTCTCCATTATAGATTCATGTTGCTTTCATACAGCGCAGCCCTCGCCCTCGCCAAACAGTCATACTTTTCCTCTCTCATTAGTTCATGCTCCCGCAATCCCAGACGTCTCTTTGACACCTTTAATTCCCTTCTCCGCCCTGCTGTGGCCACCCCCCAAACTAACCTTACAGCTGATAGCTTTGCATGCTACTTTACCGACAAGATTGAACAGCTAAGGAAACAATTCTCCCCTCCTTGCCGTTCTCTTTCTCAACCACATGTAAATCTTGCTTTCCCTACCCTCCAGACTTTCTACCCGGCTACTGAACAAGAGGTGGCTGCGCTTCTCCATTCCTCTCGCCCCACCACTTGCCCGCTCGATCCTGTCCCATCTCACCTCATCAGATCTCTCTCCCCTTGTCTTGTGCCTACCCTAACACACATCTTTAACTGCTCTCTCTCTTCTGGCACTGTTCCTGCTGACCTTAAACATGCCACTGTAATACCTATCCTGAAAAAACATCTCTTGACCCATCCTCCCCTTCTAACTATCGTCCCATATCCCTGCTCCCTTTCTCATCAAAGCTTTTGGAAAGACTTGTCTTTATCCGTGTGTCTCGCTTCCTAAATTCCAACTCTCTCCTTGACCCTCTTCAGTCTGGCTTCCGCCCTCTCCACTCTACTGAGACTGCTCTTATCAAAGTAACTAATGACCTAATCTCCGCTAAATCCAAAGGTCACTACTCCATATTAATTCTCCTTGACCTCTCTGCTGCCTTTGACACCGTTGATCATGCTCTCCTCCTTCAAACTCTTCAATCGCTCGGTCTCTGTGACTCTGTCCTCTCTTAGTTCTCCTCCTATCTCTCCCAACGCTCATTCACTGTCTCCTTTTCCAAGGATACCTCCTCCCCTCGTCCTGTCTCGGTTGGAGTTCCCCAAGGGTCTGTCCTTGGTCCCCTCCTATTCTCTCTTTATACTGCCTCTCTAGGTAAACTTATTGCCTCTTTTGGATTCCACTACCACCTGTATGCTGATGACACTCAGATATACCTCTCCTCCCCGGACCTCTCCCCTGCCATCCTGCAACGTGTCACTGCTTGCCTTTCTTCCATCTCTGACTGGATGTGCTCACGCTTTCTGAAACTTAACCTCTCTAAAACTGAACTCCTTGTCTTTCCTCCTCCTAATACTGATCCTCCTCTCTCGCTCTCCCTTCAAGTCAGTGATATCCACATAAGTCCATCCCTGCAAGCGCGCTGTCTTGGTGTCATACTTGACTCTGGTCTCACCTTTGAGCCTCACATCCAGTTTGTTGCCAAGTCCTGTAGGTTCCAACTTAAAAACATAGCCCGCATTCGCCCCTTTCTTACGCAAGATGCTACCAAGGAGCTTGTCCATGCTCTAGTAATTTCCCGCATGGATTACTGTAACCCCCTCCTGATTGGTCTCCCCAAAAGCCGTATTGCCCCGCTACAGTCTGTCATGAATGCTGCAGCTAGACTGATATTCCTCTCTAGCCGGTCCTCTCACACCTCACCCCTCTGCCAGTCCTTACATTGGCTCCCTGTATGCTATAGGAGTCAATTCAAAGTGCTAACCCACACATTTAAAGCACAGAACAATTCCAGCCCCACTTATATATCTTCACTAATCCATAGATATGCCCCTCCTCGTACCCTCCGCTCTGCCCGTGACCACCTCCTGACCGCTGCTCGCACCCGTACGGCCAACTCGCGCTTGCAGGACCTCTCGCGGGTGGCTCCTCTCCTATGGAATAGCTTGCCTACTGCCATCAGACTCTCCCCTAGTCTTCAATTATTTAAAAAGGGCCTTAAAACCCATCTCTTCAGGAAAGCTTATGGCCTCCCGGAGTAATCTCTACCTTACATCCCTGTCTCCTGCTCTCTCCTATGGGACAGTGCTTTGCTCTCTCCTCCAGCTCTGCTTCACTCCTACTTGATACTTCTTGTCCTAATGTTTCAAATGCCCCACCTCCTATAGTCTGTAAGCTCATTTGAGCAGGGTCCTCTTCAACCTATTGTTCCTGTAAGTTCTCTTGTAATTGTCCTATTTATTGTTACATCCCCCCCTCTCATAATATTGTAAAGCGCTACGGAATCTGTTGGCGCTATATAAATGATGATGATGATAATAATAATAATAATAACCGGACGAAACACAGTTCTGAGAGTCAACTGAGGTCTTTTAATTCAGCTTCACAATTTATACATGTGACGAGACCAATCTCGCCACATTGCATTGGAGAAGCCTGGTTGCTCGCCTGCTGCCTTTGGACTATGGCCCCCTGTTAAAAGACATATTTTTTTACCTGCAGAAAAGCTTCATTCATGCTTTTCTGCCTGGGGTTCGGTAGATTTGGTTGAATGTGTTATACCCCAGATAGGAATCCCATGGAGCCCATTCGTATGAAACTGACTGTAAAGACTTTGGCTCCATGGCGATTAAACTGTATTTGTGTGGTCTGAGCGCCATTCACTTAATAATGTGTGCTCAGACCTGAGCTATCTGGGGATATTTTAAATGTATAGTTTTAATGTAATGTGTCTTACCTGGTGTATTTTAACAGTAATGCTTGTTTTATGTATAAAATGGGACTTTGTGTATTGTACAGTATTTTAATGCTTTGTGCTAACCATGTGCATAATGGAGTCTTGTCTCTGTCCTGAGAGATAATTTAATTACTTCTCAATTATCTCCTGGGCAGAGGAGAGGAAGCCAGGATGTATTGTGGTAAAAAGGGGGAGGGAATCTGTGGGTTGTAACTAATATGTTACTGGATATTTTATACCTCCCTGTGGGCGGTCCTGTATTTGCAAGACTGTAATAAAAACCAGGCTGGGTGTGCCAGCACCTCAGACCACTGTTTGACCCTCAACACGGAGCCTTGTCTCGTTCTTGGGGGGATTCACTGTATGCTGTTAGAGACTGATTGCCAGGAGTGTAAGCTGATTGTCTGCTTTTCCTGTTCGTCTGCTAGCAGCTATTTGGGAGGTTCCAGTTCGGGAGTTGGAGTGCTATTTTGTATCCAGTTCGGGAGTTTGGTGTTCTGCAGTAGCTGTGCCTGTATCTCTGAAAGGGGG
>OW240912.1:425871511-425886728 GCA_933207985.1 Pelobates cultripes
GGGAGTTAGGCCTATCGGCGCAATCTTTGTCTCCCTATTCTAAAGATTGCTGTCTTTCCAGGTTCGAGTACAAGGTTTTTTATTTGAGTTTTTTCGTTGTTTTTGTTGCCATTTCGTTGTGCATTGGTTCCCCTTGGCAGATGGGGTGTATTGGGTTGGTTATTTGGGCTGTAGCACGCTGTGTGTGCCGTTGCTCAGGAGAGCTCTCGTCCTACACGTCTGCTTTCGTGCGCTGCTAGGACACGCCCCTGGCGGCAAATTTTTCTTTTGCCTTAGGCGGCAAAAATCCTTGCACCGGCCCTGACTAAACCCCAGAGATTCTGCTTTCCAGCATACCCTCCACTGGACTACCAGGATTCTGTTTCCCAGCATTCCCACCACTAGAACACCAGGAACCCTGCTTTAGAGCATGCCCTCCACTGGACTACCAGGATCCTGTTTCCCAGCATGCCCTCTACTGGACTACCAGGATCCTGTTTCCCAGCATGCCCACCATTGGGCCACCAGGTATCCTGCTTCTCACCATGCCCACCATTAGACAACCAGCGATCCTGCTTCCCAGGATGCCCTCCACTGGACTACCAGGGATCCTGCTCCCCAGCATTCCCACCATTGGGCCACCAGGTATCCTGCTTCTCACCATGCCCTCCACTGGACCACCAGGGATCCTGCTTCCCAGCATTCCCTCCATTGGGCCACCCGGTATCCTGCTTCTCAGCATGCCCTCCGCTTGGACTACCAGGATCCTGTTTCCCAGCATGCCCTCCACTGGACTACGAGGGATCCTGCTCCCCAGCATTCCCACCATTGGGCCACCAGGTATCCTGCTTCTCACCATATCTCCACTGGTCCAACAGAGATCCTGCTTCCCAGCATGCCCTCCCCTGGACCACCAGGAATCCTGCTTCCCAGCATTCCCTCCATTGGGCCAACCGGTATCCTGCTTCCCAGCATGCCCTCCACGGGACCACGAGGGATCCTGCTTCCCAGCATGCTGTCCACTAAACCACCAGGGATCCTGCTTCCCAGCATGCCTTCCACTGGACAACCAAGGACCCAGCTTCCCAGAATGCCCTTTACTAAATCACCAGGGATCCTTCTTCCCAGCATGCTCTTTACTAAACCACCAGGGATTCTGCTTCCCAGCATGCCCTCCACTGGACTACGAGGGATCCTGCTCCCCAGCATTCCCACCATTGGGCCACCAGGTATCCTGCTTCTCACCATATCTCCACTGGTCCAACAGAGATCCTGCTTCCCAGCATGCCCTCCACTGGACCACCAGGAATCCTGCTTCCCAGCATTCCCTCCATTGGGCCAACCGGTATCCTGCTTCCCAGCATGCCCTCCACGGGACCACGAGGGATCCTGCTTCCCAGCATGCTGTCCACTAAACCACCAGGGATCCTGCTTCCCAGCATGCCTTCCACTGGACAACCAAGGACCCAGCTTCCCAGAATGCCCTTTACTAAATCACCAGGGATCCTTCTTCCCAGCATGCTCTTTACTAAACCACCAGGGATTCTGCTTCCCAGCATGCCCTCCACTGGACTACGAGGGATCCTGCTCCCCAGCATTCCCACCATTGGGCCACCAGGTATCCTGCTTCTCACCATATCTCCACTGGTCCAACAGAGATCCTGCTTCCCAGCATGCCCTCCACTGGACCACCAGGAATCCTGCTTCCCAGCATTCCCTCCATTGGGCCAACCGGTATCCTGCTTCCCAGCATGCCCTCCACGGGACCACGAGGGATCCTGCTTCCCAGCATGCTGTCCACTAAACCACCAGGGATCCTGCTTCCCAGCATGCCTTCCACTGGACAACCAAGGACCCAGCTTCCCAGAATGCCCTTTACTAAATCACCAGGGATCCTTCTTCCCAGCATGCTCTTTACTAAACCACCAGGGATTCTGCTTCCCAGCATACCCTCCACTGGACTACCAGGGATCCTCATAACAGACCCTCTGTCTTGGATCTGTAAACTATGTAAAAACCGTTCATTTGAACCATTCGTTTAAACTGCATGAGCTTTCTGTTATACTAAGAGCCGTTCGAATCACAAATTTTCTATTGAACGACCGACCACCCAGAACAAGAGTGTGGCACTCATTAACCTTCCTGACCTCTAAAACTGCGTTCTAATTGCTCAACGTTCTAATTGCTGTACAGGGTAGTTGGCGTTCGTCTGCACGAACACGTGGCGGCGGCCATTTTGTTCAGTCGAACGCACTCAGCGGTGTTTGGTTGTCGAACGCGTGGAACTATTTTCGGCTACTTTTTCCACGAAGACCACTGAAACTTTTTAGGGAATAAACTCTAGAACGAGCCGCATCTAATGACAGTAAGCATGAACCGTTCATGCAATTTGTACTTTATGCGAACGAGAAGATAGACCGACCTCACAGCCTGAAGCTGTAGAACGTTTTTGGGTATGAAAACATACGTGCGGTCGGTCAAAAGAGACTTTCTCCTATCTCCCGAACCCCTGAACCGATTCAAGTGATTTTTGAATATGTTTGTCCCCTAGTTATGCCGGTTCTGAAAATATATAATTGTAAAGTCATAAAAAGTGTATAAAAAGTGTATGTTTTCACTTGGAGATAATTATGTTGATACAGTAATTAATCAATTATCTCCCAAGCAGAGGGGAGGAATTTACTGTAATAAGTGGGAGCATTTATCCATGTGCCTGTACATGATTGGTTGTAAAGTGTAACGGACCGTTTTGCACAAAAGGGGTAAAAACCGTTTAGGCGATCGGCCCCCTTTCCAGAGATACAGGCACAGCTACTGCAGAACCCCAAACTCCCGAACTGGATACAAAATAGCACTCCAACTCCCGAACTGGAACCTCCCAAATAGCTGCTAGCAGACGAACAGGAAAAGCAGACAATCAGCTTACACTCCTGGCAATCAGTCTCTAACAGCATACAGTGAATCCCCCCAAGAACGAGACAAGGCTCTGTGTTGAGGGTCAAGCAGTGGTCTGAGGTGCTGGTACACCCAGCCTGGTTTTTATTACAGTCTTGCAAATACAGGACCGCCCACAGGGAGGTATAAAATATCCAGTAACATATTAGTTACAACCCACAGATTCCCTCCCCCTTATCCTGAGAGGTAACCCAATACACATACCTTTTACCTCAATGCATCCTGGCTTCCTCTCCTCTGCCCTGGAGATAAGTGAGAAGTAATTCAATTATCTCCCAGGACAGGGACAAGACTCCATTATGCACATGGTGACACAAAGACAGTAAAACACTTTAAAATACATAAAGTCACATTTGTTACATAACACACAGACATTTAACATATCCCCAGATAGCTCAGGTCTGAGCGCACATTATTAAGCGAATGGCGCTCAGACCACACGAATAATCGCTATGGAGCCAAAGTCTTTACAGTCAGTTTCATACGAATGGGCTCCATGGGATTCCTATCTGGGGTATAACACATTCAAACAAATCTACCAAACCCCAGGCAGAAAAGCACGAATGAAGCTTTTCTGCAGGTAAAAAAGATGTCTTTTAACAGGGGGCCATAGTCCAAAGGCAGCAGGCGAGCAACCAGGCTTCTCCAATGCAATGTGGCGAGATTGGTCTCGTCACATCTCTCCCCTTTTCCAAATAGACTAACAGGGTATCTGACCTCCTGCCGGTCAGTGCCCTTGTTAGTCCAGCAGCCCACCCACAAAACATCACAGCCCACCCACAATAAATGGTTACTACACCTGGGTAAAGGAGAAGCTTGTCCATGTCCAGGTGCCTCACCACGGCTGTGCTGGGTACGGGTACGCTGACTGGGTGGGTTGCTGCGTGGGCAGAGACCAGCGGCACTCTGCCCTGTTGCCAGCGCTACTGGGAGGGTAGCCTGGTTGAAGCCTGGTTGTTGGAGGGGGAGACCAGACTGTCTCCCCTTTAACTACACCGCTCTGCTGCTGGAGACCGACTGTCTCCCCTTTAGATACACCGCTCTGCTGCTGGAGACCGACTGTCTCCCCTTTTGTTGCACAGCTCTGCTGCCGGAGGGGGAGACCGACTGTCTCCCCTTTGGATACTCTAAGCTGTCGCTGGGGAGAGGGGGTAACAGGCTCCTCTCCCGATAGAACACTCTGCCGCTGGGGAAAGGAGACTGAGCTCTCTATTCCCTGCCCATTAATGATCCGCCGCTGGGGAGAGGTGGTAGCAAGCTCCTCTCCCATACATACTTTCATCCTCTGTGGAGGGAGACCGACTGTCTCCGCTCCCAATACAGTGTCCTGCTGCTGGGGAAAGGAGACTGGGCTCTCTATTCCCGGTAGGACACTCTGCCGCTCGGGAATGGAGACTGGGCTCTCAATTCCCTGCTGTATCTCCCGCTGGGGAATGGAGACTGGGCTCCCAATTCCCGGCACATCACTCGGCCGCTGGGGAATGGAGACTGGGCTCCCAATTCCAAAAAAATCACGCTGCTGCTGGGGGGCAGGAACAACTACCTCTGCCCCCTGTAGCTCAGCCTGCCGCTGGGGAGGGAGGACGCTGCTCTCCTCTCCCTGCACTTTACACTGCCTTCCCGGCATATCACTCTGCTGCTGGGGGGCAGGAACAACTACCTCTGCCCCCTGTAACTCAGCCTGCTGCTGGGGAGGGAGGACGCTGCTCTCCTCTCCCTGCACTTTACACTGCCTTCCCGGCATATCACTCTGCTGCTGGAGGGCAGGAACAACTACCTCTGCCCCCTGTAACTCAGCCTGCCGCTGGGGAGGGAGGATGCTGCTCTCCTCTCCCTGCACTTTACACTGCCGCTGGGGAATGGAGACTGGGCTCCCAATTCCCGGCATATCACACTGCCGCTGGGGAATGGAGACTGGGCTCCCAATTCCCTGCATATCACACTGCCGCTGGGGAGAGGAGACTGGGCTCTCTCTGTCCCGCAACTGTAGCTGCCGGTGGAGGTCCACCCACCGTGGCAGCTGACCGTCACCCTCTGCCCGGTACAGCAGAGTCTTGAATACTAGACTCCTCACGAACTTCACGGATTTCTCAGCTGGATTAGGTCCGAAGAAGTTCAGCCGCAACCACATCATATGGTCAAATTCCTGTACAGAGTATCTGTACTCCACTGCTGGTTCCATTCTGTTGCTGTCAGGGTCGCTGTACTGAGACATGCGTTGCCCTCAAATTGTAAAATCCACGGAATGGTGTCTCCTGTAGCTGTCCTTCTGGCTGTAGGAACGATCCCGCCGCTTGCCACCAATTGTAACGGACCGTTTTGCACAAAAGGGGTAAAAACCGTTTAGGCGATCGGCCCCCTTTCCAGAGATACAGGCACAGCTACTGCAGAACACCAAACTCCCGAACTGGATACAAAATAGCACTCCAACTCCCGAACTGGAACCTCCCAAATAGCTGCTAGCAGACGAACAGGAAAAGCAGACAATCAGCTTACACTCCTGGCAATCAGTCTCTAACAGCATACAGTGAATCCCCCCAAGAACGAGACAAGGCTCCGTGTTGAGGGTCAAGCAGTGGTCTGAGGTGCTGGCACACCCAGCCTGGTTTTTATTACAGTCTTGCAAATACAGGACCGCCCACAGGGAGGTATAAAATATCCAGTAACATATTAGTTACAACCCACAGATTCCCTCCCCCTTATCCTGAGAGGTAACCCAATACACATACCTTTTACCACAATGCATCCTGGCTTCCTCTCCTCTGCCCTGGAGATAAGTGAGAAGTAATTCAATTATCTCCCAGGACAGGGACAAGACTCCATTATGCACATGGTGACACAAAGACAGTAAAACACTTTAAAATACATAAAGTCACATTTGTTACATAACACACAGACATTTAACATATCCCCAGATAGCTCAGGTCTGAGCGCACATTATTAAGCGAATGGCGCTCAGACCACACGAATACAGTTTAATCGCCATGGAGCCAAAGTCTTTACAGTCAGTTTCATACGAATGGGCTCCATGGGATTCCTATCTGGGGTATAACACATTCAAACAAATCTACCAAACCCCAGGCAGAAAAGCACGAATGAAGCTTTTCTGCAGGTAAAAAAGATGTCTTTTAACAGGGGGCCATAGTCCAAAGGCAGCAGGCGAGCAACTAGGCTTCTCCAATGCAATGTGGCGAGATTGGTCTGTCACATAAAGTTTGTAATTTCGGTGCCCAACAAGGTCCACGTGGGTGGTAACCTTGTTGGGAAATGTGTATAAAAGCAGCAATAAAGCCTCAGTGCACTCAGATCTTCTTCACCCTCAATCTAGAGTTTCGTCTCTTATTGGGGGTAACTGCTATACAGCTATCACACTAGCTCTTTTAAGAGCTTCTCCACCTGGATGACTATTGGATGCTGAGAATACCCCTCACTCATCGGGAGAAGGACACCCTCCGGTGGTAGAAACCCCTCTACTCACCAGGGTAACCGCTACAATCCTGTTTCCCAGCATGCCCTCCACTGGACTACCAGGATCCTGTTTCCCAGCACGCCCTCCACTTGGCTACCAGGATTCTGTTTCCCAGCACTCCCTCCACTGGACTACCAGGATCCTGTTTCCCAGCATGCCCTCCACTGGACAACCAGGGGCCCAGCTTCCCAGCATGCCCTTTACTAAACCACCAGGGATCCTGCTTCCCAGTATACCCTCCACTGGACAACCAGGGATCCTGCTTCTCACCATGCCCTCCACTGGACTCCCAGGAATTATAACCACCTATTGCTAACAGGAAACTTCCCACACACACTCACCCTCCTCGCAATACACAGCAATCAGACACCACACAGCATAGCATCTCTCCTCCACACAACACTCAGCCACCTCCACACACACACACACACACACACAACACTCAGCCACCTCCACACACACACACAACACTCAGCCACATATCTCCACACACAACACTCAGCCACCTCCACACACACAACACTCAGTCACCTCCACACACACACACACACAACACTCAGCCACCTCCACACACACACAACACTCAGCCACCTCCACACACACACACACACACACACACACACACACACAACACTCAGTCACCTCCACACACACACACACACAACACTCAGCCACCTCCACACACACACCCAGCCACCTCAACACACACACAACACTCAGCCACCTCCACACACACACACACACACACTCAACACATATCTCCACACACACAACACTCAGCCTCACACACACAACACTCAGTCACCTCCACACACACACACACACACACACACAACACTCCAGCCACCTCCACACACACAACACTCAGCCATCTCACACACACACACAGCACTCAGCCACCTCCACACACACACACAACACTCAGCCACCCCCACACACACAACACTCAACCACCTCCACACACACACACACACACACACAACACTCAGCCACCTACATACATACACACACACACACAACAATTAGCCACATACTTACACACACACGCACACACAACACTCAGCCACTTCCACACACACAACACTCAGAGACCTCCACACAGACACAACACTCAGCCACCTCACACACACACACAACACTCAGCCACCTCCACACACACACACACACACAGACAACACTCAGTCACCTCACACACACACACAACACTCAGTCACCTCCACACACACACACACACACACAGCCACCTCCACACACACACAACACTCAACCACCTCAACACACACACACAACACTCAGCCACCTCCACACACACACAGCACTCCAGCCACCTCCACACACACACACAACACTCACCTCCACACACACACAACACTCAGCTACCTCCACACACACAACACTCAGCCACCTCCACACACATACACACACACACAACACTCAGCCACCTACATACACACACACACACACACACACACACAGACACAACAATCAGCCACATACCTACACACACACACGCACACACAACACTCAGCCACTTCCACACACACAACACTCAGAGACCTCCACACAGACACAACACTCAGCCACCTCCACACACACACAACACTCAGCCACCTCCACACATACAAAACTCAGGCACCTCCACACACACACACACACACACACACACACACACACAACAATCAGCCACATACCTCCACACACACACAACACTCAGCCACCCACACACTGGAATGAAATACATGGTGTTTTCCATGCTGGTATAATATCTATAAGGATGTTCATTGGTTTTAAATGGTTAACACTTTGTAGGAAGTAAGGACCCTGTGTCAGCCTGTAGTGTCCCTTTAAAGGATGTATTTCATGAAACCATTCCCTTGGTTTAAAAGTCCATCTTGCACAATGAGCGATGAGTATAATTCCTGCACTTCCTCTTTCTATTCTATTAATGTTTCTTACAAGTGCACGAGGTTAGCTGCTTTCTAGAAAGGATCCTCGATATCCATCTTGGGACCTGGCTGTGAGAGTGACTCGTTCTATTTGTGTCCTGTCACTTTAAAATAACGCTCAAATAACCATTACCACTGCCACATATTACTACAGCTCATTGTATCATTACAGCTCAATGTAGTATTACAGTTCAATGTATTATAACAGCCTATTGTTTTATTACAGCTCAGTGTATTATTACAGCTTTTTGTATTATTACAGCTCAGTGTATTATTACAGCTTATTGTGTTATTACAACTCAGTGTATTATTACAGCTTATTACAGCTTATAGTGTTATTACAGCTTATAGTGTATTATAACAGCTTATTGTATTTTTACAGCTTATTGTTGTGGCGAAACCGACCTCGCCACTGGGCATTGGAGAAGACTGATTGCCAGCCTCCTGCCATGTGACTATGGCCCCTGGGATGTATTGCCCTTTAAAGACATAATTTGGGCATAATGGATTTGTGTTGTGCTGCTGCTGGCCCTTTTAAGAACCATCTGGGGACATACTGTGGAGTTACTGGGTGGCCACCATTTCCTGTATCAGAAGCACATGGTGAGAACAATGGATGGCGGCCATTTTAACTCACAGACACTGTTTGGACTTTTCAACACGGTGCCATCTCGCCAGTATTTGTTGCACAGAGACATCGTGCGGTGGTTTTGGACTATACAGCAGGGGACACATTATACAGTGATTGTTTTTATTTAGCCTGTATATGTTCTGCAGAATCTGCATTAAACTGTATTTTCCAAAGTACTGAACGGATCTGGGTGAATTTTGGATATGTGGTTCACCCAGATCCCCCGGTTCCAGTTTATGGGGTTATTGCATGTTTTGGGGTCCCTGTGATGTGTTTTATGAAACTGTATTTCTATGGCTGTGATAATTAGATTACCCATTGTGTTCAGTAATCATATCACAGCCAGAGGGGAGGATTTTGTGTGGGAGTGTCTTTCTGTAATGTATGTGTGTTATTGGTTGTTATGCAAAACCCTGTGGGCAGTACTAAGTTTGTGGATTGGGAATAAAAGAGACTGTATGTGACAGTACAGGGAGTTCCTGTTTTAACCCTCAAAGTGAAGTGTCGTCTCATTATTGGGGGAAGGATTTATTGTATGCTGTTCCAGTTTGACTGCTAGGAGACTAAACCTATTCGTATAGTTCCTATTCAACTGTCTACAGCATTCATATGCTTGAGAGCATTCATATGCTTCTCCGATTCGGTGGTTGTGGTGTCTGCTGCAGTGCTTGGAGTCCTCAGGAAGCGCTAGGAGCATCCTTCAACGGAGGTACCCAGTCGGGGTGCCAGGTGATCCGTTACAATTGTATTATTACAGCTCAGTGTATTATTACAGTGTAATGGCACCCCCAGGCATAAAAGGGGTTAAACGCCGTTTAGAGGATATTCCCTTCCAGATATACAGGCAGCTACTGTAGACACCAATCCACCGAACCGGAGAAGCATGCGAATGCTCTCAAACATACGAATGCTGTAAACAGCCGAATAGGAAAAACGAATAGGGTGAACTGGAACAGCATAAAATAAATTGCCCCCAAGAACGAGACAAGGCTCCGTTTTGAGGGTCAAGCAGGAATAGACAGAACTGTGGGTTTATTGTTCTTCTATACACATTCTTACACATTAGTACCACCCACCGGGTTTTGTAAAACAACCAATAAACACGTACACACAAAATCCCACACAAAATCCTCCCCTCTGCCTGTGATACAATTACCTTATACAGTGGGTTAATGTAATTATCACAGGCAGAGAAATACAGTTTTTCCACATTATTCATAACTTTAAAAGGATACATCACATTCACATACATTTTCAGAAGCAGCATACTCCAAATACAAACATATGTCAAAATCATCCAAATTGGTCCAGTGGTTCAAAATATAGATCGAAGTCCTTTGTGACCAAATGAAGCATGGCGTTTCTGCCCAAAACCACTTCCACTGAGTCTTCTATCCTGGAGATAATTGGGAAGTAATCCAATTATCTCCAAGGACAGAGGCAAAACTCCATTGAACACATGGTAGCAAAAGACAATAAAATATTAAAAATATATAACTGTGCAGCTATTGCATAAAACAGGTACATTCAACATATCCCCAGATAGCTTAGATCTGAGCGCACATTATTACTGAATGGCGCACAGATCACATGCGTACAGTTCAATTGTCATGGAGCCAAAGTCTTTCACATAGTCTTTCGTTATACCAATGGGCTCCATGGCATAGCTATCTGGGGTATCACTGTTCAAATAGAGCAAGTACCGAATGTAGCGGAGCTGCAATATTAAATCCCAATATCTCCGCTGGTAGAAGAAAATAATCCAAGGAAAGCGCTGAAAGAAGGCAATATCCCAAATTCCCCAGTAACCGGACGAAACACAGTTCTGGTAGTCAACTGAGATATTTATTCACAAGCTCCAGTATTTATGTGGTTCCCCATGCAAGGGGTTTCCTTAATTGTTTTACAGAGGTTATACAGTAGGGGACTACATGGGGAACTGAACATGCAGGACATTTTTCCCACCATGCACTGCTGTACGGGAGGGATACTCCCACAAGAATATCCTGCTAAGTGAATTATCCCTCCGTACAGCAGAAACGTCTTTTCACATAAAAATCTGTAACTTCCCAGCACAATTAACCGAACGCCACACGAAATACATTTTAACATCAACTCTTCATAAAAGTCACGAATGCATAGGTTGAGAGAAAGTACCGAAAGACCGGCGCCCCTGAACGGCCTGGAAGTCCAGCGGTGTTAGTGCCGGTGAGTAGCCGATTTTAGTTCCAGGCACTCGACGACCAAACACCGCTGGGCTAAAAGGGAATCAAAGATGGCCGCTGCGTGGTCGGTATCCAAACAACGGCCACCCTGGGTATCAATTAGCATAGATACAATGTTGCAATCGGTTAATGGGAGCCACACAACCCCCTGTGTGTGGGCTCCCATTCGGTACTTTGTTCGTTTCACTGTTCGTGAAACTACCATATATGAATGCCCTCTATCATATTTTTAAGCTAACACACAAAACACCATATAATGCAGTCTCTCCAGGGCAACCCTATACATATACCAAAATAGTCTTAAGTGGCTAGTTTTGTCACACCAAATGATTTCGTGTCTTTGCAGGGGAAAATCAAGCGTTTCAACATGGGGCCATAATCTAAAGGCAGCAGGCGGGCAACCAGGCTCCTCCAATGCACAGTGGCGAGACTGGTCTCATCACATCCAGCTTATAGTGTTATTACAGCTCAGTGTATTATAACAGCTTATTGTATTATTACAGCTCAGTGTATTATAACAGCTTATTGTATTATAACAGCATATTGTATTATTACAGCTCAGTGTATTATAAAAGCATATTGTATTATTACAGCTTATTGTATTATTACAGCTCAGTGTATTATAACAGCTTATTGTATTATCACAGCTCAGTGTATTATTACAGCTTATAGTGTTATAACAGCTTAGTGTACTATCACAGCTCAGTGTATTCTAATAGCATATTGTATTATTACAGCTTAATGTATTTTTACAGCTCAGTGTATTATAACAGCTTATTGTATTTTTACAGCTCAGTGTATTATAACAGCTTAGTGTACTATCACAGCTCAGTGTATTATAACAGCATATTGTATTATTACAGTTTATTGTATTTTTACAGCTCAGTGTATTATTACAGCTTATAGTGTTATAACAGCTTAGTGTACTATCACAGCTCAGTGTATTCTAATAGCATATTGTATTATTACAGCTTAATGTATTTTTACAGCTCAGTGTATTATAACAGCTTATTGTATTATCACAGCTTAGTGTATTATTACAGTTTATAGTGTTATAACAGCTTAGTGTACTATCACAGCTCAGTGTATTCTAATAGCATATTGTATTATTACAGCTTAATGTATTTTTACAGCTCAGTGTATTATAACAGCTTATTGTATTATCACAGCTTAGTGTATTATTACAGTTTATAGTGTTATAACAGCTTAGTGTACTATCACAGCTCAGTGTATTCTAATAGCATATTGTATTATAACAGCTTATTGTATTTTTACAGCTCAGTGTATTATAACAGCTTATTGTATTATCACAGCTTAGTGTATTATTACAGTTTATAGTGTTATAACAGCTTAGTGTACTATCACAGCTCAGTGTATTCTAATAGCATATTGTATTATAACAGCTTATTGTATTTTTACAGCTCAGTGTATTATAACAGCTTATTGTATTATCACAGCTCAGTGTATTATTACAGTTTATAGTGTTATAACAGCTTAGTGTACTATCACAGCTCAGTGTATTCTAATAGCATATTGTATTATTACAGCTCAGTGTATTATAACAGCTTACACAATAAAATAGGGAAGTAACATATCTCCAGGTAAATTAATATCTGTTTCAATTAGTGCCAAACAGCCGGGGAGGAAACAATCCATTCCATTCGGACAAAATGCTGGTAAACCGAGGGTTGTAGACAGTGACACTTAAGGTGCAGCGGTTACTTTTCTACCTATCAAGATTCACTCTCTATTGAGCTCTCTGAGTCCTAAGTCGGGGTGAGTAGGGATTTAAATAGGTCTCCTTCTAAAGAACTTGTTTTCTGTGGTTGGTTATGTTCAGGTGGAATGTCTTGTCAAATAAATCTTGGAATCTTGAGATGGTAGAATATATCTGTGGGGCTTAACTTTGTTTGCCTTGTCATTTGTTTTATAGTATTATAGTTAGAGTCCGAATCCTCCAAGGCAAATCTCTGATCTCTGTTTAAATAAAGAAGACACAGACTGTGAAAATTCCACTGCACTGGTCCTAAGTGTTTAAACACTGTTTGTATAGTCTTGGCTTGGTTAAGGAAGGAATTACCCCTTACAGGTGTTAGAGATGTGTAACTCTAACTATAGTTAAACATCTTAAAGGAAGGCAATAAATAAACTACTTAAGAAAGCTGGCATGCCCTCAGATATGAAGTCTGTCAGGTTCTCCTCCCTATCACTCTTTTCCAACATATATCTGTGTAATTGGTATCTATATAGTTGTCGATGGTTATGTGTGGATGGTGTTCTATATATGTTTCACCAAAAGGAATTTTTTGGGGGTATTTAAGGGTGCAGCCCTCTAATCCCATTTATCATGATATATCTGACTATTTCTCCACTCTCCTATTTCATAAAGTATGAGTTTGTTTTTCTGTTTATATTGTTATGTATTTTTCACATGGGATCTGTGTGCCTGGTATGATTGTTACTTTAATACCATAAGCCCACTACACTTTCTATGAGAGTGGGATAGTGTGATTGTATTACATTGTCTGCCTGATAAGCCTAGCATTTTCATACTAAGACAAAAGTCACTTCATTAGTATTTGAAAGTTAAGTCCCCATACGTGATTAATTGTGTAAAACATCAAGCACCACATTTTCCCTGCCCTGTGTGTTTACTGCAGAGGATCCATACTGTAAATATACTTTTGTTTGTAAATTAGAGAGCCACATCTACTTTTTCAGCGGTCCAACATATGCTTCATTTTGTGCTGTAAGCTAACGTTTCCTTGCTACAGGTAGACTCCCTGTGTGTTGGGTTTGAGGTTTGGTCAGGTATCAAAATCTGGATCAAAGTCTGGATCAAAATATCATGGACAAAGGTTGATTATATGTTTCTCTATTGCTTTTAAATATTCAACTGGATAGATCCATTCAGAAGGTTTGCCATGCCTAACATGGTCTAGCATAATAATGTTGAGTCTCTGAGAGTTCTGAGAGATTCAGGTGATACCATGGCTGTGTAATCTGGTCCAAATATTTGCTCAAGGATGATTTATAGTGATGTCCCGAACTGTTCGCCGATCGGTTCGCGAACAGTTCGCCACGAACGGTTCGCCGCGGACTCATCATTGAGTAAACTTTGACCCTGTACCTCACAGTCAGCAGACACATTCCAGCCAATCAGCAGCAGACCCTCCCTCCCAGACCCTCCCACCTCCTGGACAGCATCCATTGTGAAGCTGCATTCTTAGTGAGCTGTCCAGGAGGTGGGAGAGTCTGGGAATACCTTCAATGCTGACTTCTGTGAAATTACAGAATCAAGACTACTCAATAATGAGTCGTCTTCGCTTCAACTCGTGAAAGCAACTGTTCGGCGAACAGTTCGGGACATCACTAATGATTTAGTATCATCTCAGAGAGAAATTTTATTGACAGGGTACAGATTTTGCAATAATTTAATGCAAGTTTCACACTAATATGTAAAACGAGAGCTATATAAAAGGGATCCCTTCTTTATAAACAATACTATGGTAGATTAAGTAATTAAGGAAATACATGTGTATATATAAGAACCCTACAATAAATCTGATACAAACTAAAACTGGTAACCTTACAATAATATGTTCTGAATACAGATGTTATGAGTTTATTCTGTGTAATTGGTACCTGTGTTAATATGTGTCTTGAATACCCAATAATGAAGTGTGCAGCTTAAGTAGCGAGTAGATTAAATTGGTATTTTACTGGGTTGTTTTAAAACATATTTGAATCAGTTTGTCTCAGTCTATTGATACAGATAGAAATACCAACCTAATAATCTATTAAATAACTGTTTTATGGGCTGTTGAATACTAGCGTTATTGCTTTTGTCCAAGAGCAGTGGGAGTTGGAGTAGTTCTAACAGTTCTGAGAGGCTCTGCTTTGGGGTCTGTTCTACAGTGTAGCTAATGTATTGCTGTTGCAATAGTTGACTTCCTGTTTTATTCAACTTTCCTGTTCATTTGCCAAGTTTTGTGATCTATCTTCAATGCTG
>OW240912.1:425886828-425901177 GCA_933207985.1 Pelobates cultripes
AGCTATAATCACTCAGGCTCTAGCAGTTCATGAGGAAATAGGCGAACGGGTATCTGCTATACCAGCGTTTCTTACAGGGACTTGCACCCCTATAATACCCGAAACAAGTATGCTAACAGTGCAATATCATTCAATGTTATAACATGACAGGAGGCTTCATATTTGCTTAAGTCTCTCTTTACTAGAACTCCACAGCAGCACATTAACATAGAGAGAAAAACACCAGAGACAAAACCATAACAAATCCATAAAATGCTTCTCCCAACTAACTACTTCCTCTTTCTTTGCTGCTCCACAGTCAGTACAGGTCAGAGTACCACTGCCTCCTGTTATGTATGGGTGGTTGTGGGATATATACTTTTACTTGTATTTGATTTTATGATTTGATTTTAGGATTTGATTTTAGGATGTGAGGTCATGTATTGTGCCTTATGCAGGTGTCTTCTTCTTGCCTTCTCTGTCTACCTCTCCCATTTCTGTGGGGTCTGTAAGGGTGCCTTCCTCCACCTTTCTCCCTCTGCTTTCCCTACTTCTCCTTTGCTGTCATTCTACGTTCGTCTTTTTTTCTGTTTTCCTTCAGGTTTTTTTTTTAGAGGCCGGCGGGGAGCGGTTCAGTACCTCCTCCCGTTCTGTTTCAACTGCCGGGACCACAGAGAACGACAGGTATGTACAGTCACATAGAAGAATGCTATGTACAGTCACACAGAAGAATGCTATGTACAGTGTGACAAACTTACTTTCCTGTGTGTGTTTGTCCAGGATCTTTTGGCAACCGCACAGCCCTCTAGGGTAAGAAAACCAGGTCAAGACAAAGTCCAGTTTCAAAAGGGCCTCTGGCCTGTTTATTTTCTGTTGTTGTGAAGTAACAGGATACAATGAACAGCAAATCTTCTTTCTCCACAAACCACTTTCTTTCTCCTCCAAAACACTTCCCTCACTTCACCCTGCTTTAACTGCAGTTATATAGCTGCTCACAGCCCCTACAGGTGAGGCTAATGACCTTGTTAGGCAGTGAGCCAGAGCTCTATGGGAAACCTGGGCTGGACTCATGCACAACCACTCTGACAGTGGGTGGAGAATCGGCCCACCCTGCTCTTCCGAATACTCCACCCCAGGGACCCAAATAACAACAGAGGAAAAAAACTACATTTAAACTTAACTTTCCCTGGGGCTGCATGTGCTTACCCACATGTCAGGATAGTGGCTGTGCAAAAGTCTGGGTGCCAGATATACACCCCTGACCACCATCCCCAACACTCTGTTACATATCCTCCCCCCCAGCTCAGACCTAGTGGGGTGAGCGACCACAGAAAACAAATTTTCTCGCGACAAACTGTCAGCATTTCCATGTTTAGACCCCGGCCTATGTTCAACTGTAAAATGAAATGGTTGTAAACTGAGGAACCACCTTGTCACCCTGGCATTATTATCTTTGTTTTGACTCATCCAGGTTAAGGGGGCATGGTCTGTGACCAACCTAAATTTTCTACCCAGCAGATAATATTTCAATGAGTCTAAGGCCCATTTTATGGCAAGGCATTCCTTTTCCACTATAGAATAATTTTTCTCAGCGGGAGTCAGCTTCCTACTTAAATAAAACACTGGGTGTTCTTCACCCTGAATTTCCTGAGACAGAACTGCCCCTAACCCAAGCTCTGATGCATCGGTTTGGACAATAAACTCTTTAGTGAAATCCGGGGTTACCAGAACCGGTTGGGTGCACAAAGCCTCTTTCAAAGTTACAAACGATTTTTCTGCCTCTACTGACCACTTAACCACTAGTGGGGCTTTACCTTTTGTGAGATCCGTTAAAGGAGCTGCTAATGTAGCAAAACCAGGAATAAATCGCCTGTAATACCCAATAAGTCCCAAGAAAGTCCTAACTTGCTTTTTAGTGAGGGGGCGTGGCCAATTTTGTATGGCCTCCACTTTTGCTGTTTGGGGCTTAACTAGTCCTCTCCCAATCGAATAACCCAGATATTTTGCCTCTTCCAAACCTATAGTACACTTAGATGGGTTAGCAGTTAAACCAGCTAAGCGGATAGAGTCCAGTACTGCCTGCACTTTGGGAAGATGTGAAGCCCAGTCAGGACTGTGAATGACTATGTCATCTAAGTATGCGGCCGCATAACGGCTGTGAGGCTTCAAAATCCTATCAATCAGTCTCTGAAAAGTGGCAGGGGCCCCATGTAACCCGAATGGTAGCACCTTGTATTGGAATAATCCCCCTGATGTAGAAAAAGCTGTCTTTTCTTTTGCTCTGTCTGTAAGAGGTACTTGCCAATAACCCTTCGTCAGGTCTAAAGTAGTCAGGTACCGAGCCTTACCCAGTCTCTCTATCAGTTCATCGACCCTAGGCATTGGATAAGCATCAAACTTTGACACACTATTTAATTTACGAAAATCATTACAAAATCTTATCGAGCCATCAGGTTTTGGCACCAGTACTATAGGGCTGTTCCACTCGCTTTGGGATTCCTCAATAATATCAAGATCTAACATTTTCTTAATTTCAGCAGTTACAGCCTCTTTCTGTGCTTCTGGGATTCTGTATGGTTTAAGGCTTATCTTCACCCCTGGTTCTGTAACAATATCATGCTTGATAACGTTAGTCCTGCCCGGAACTACAGAAAATACATCCCGGTTTCTACCAATGAAGTCCCTTACTTCCTGTTTCTGGTGGGGGGACAGGGTGTCTGGTATATTTACTTCAAGTTTACTACCAGTCTTATCAGTGACAACTGAAGTAGTTAAGACCTCTCTGTCCTTCCAGGGTTTTAGTAAATTAATATGATATATTTGCTCAGGTTTCCTCCTATCGGGTTGTCTCACTTTATAATTAACTTCTCCAACCTGTTCAATAACCTCATATGGGCCATGCCAAGATGCTAGAAATTTATTTTCTACTGTAGGGACCAAAACAAGTACCCTGTCTCCTGGGTGAAAAACTCTCAGTCTGGCATTTTTATTATAACTGTTTTTCTGGGCATCTTGGGCTTTCTGCATATGTTCTTTAACTATTGGCATGACAGCCGCCATCCTATCTTGCATTTGAGCTATGTGCTCAATTACACTACGGTACGGATTGGATTCCTGTTCCCAGGTTTCTTTTGCTATATCTAGTAGACCTCTGGGATGATGGGCATATAGAAGCTCAAAAGGAGAGAAGCCCGTAGAAGCTTGTGGCACCTCCCTTATGGAGAACATTAGATAGGGTAGTAAGCAGTCCCAATTCTTACCATCTTTGTCAATTACTTTTCTTAACATACTTTTTAAGGTCTTGTTAAACCGTTCTACCAGTCCGTCTGTCTGGGGATGATAAACAGAAGTCCTAAGATGTTTAATTTGAAGTAGTTTGCATAACTCCTTTGTAACTTTAGACATAAATGGTGTACCCTGATCTGTCAAAATTTCTTTTGGTATGCCCACCCGGCTAAACATGAGCATGAGTTCTCTCGCTATTGTCTTTGCAGAGGTGTTACGTAGGGGTATTGCTTCTGGGTACTTGGTAGCATAATCCAGAATCACCAATATATACTGATGCCCCCTTGCAGACTTTACCAGAGGACCCACCAAGTCCATTGCAATCCTCTCAAAAGGTATTTCTATTATAGGCAATGGTACCAGAGGACTGCGATATGCCTTAAAAGGGGCGGTGTGTTGGCATTCAGGACAAGAAGAACAATAATTTGCAACTGAAGCGAACACCCCAGGCCAGTAAAACCTCTGTAAGACTCTTTCTCTTGTTTTTTCTATGCCTAAATGTCCCCCCAGTATATGGCTGTGTGCAAGATTTAGGACTGTATGTCTGAAGGGCTTAGGAACAAGTAGTTGTTTTACAACATCCATCCCCTTTTTCTCTACTCTATAGATCAAATCATTCTGTACCTCAAAATAAGGAAAAGAAGGGGCTCTATCTAGTTGTACTGGATCATCAGTTGAAACCTGGATATTTTTTCGGGCCTCTGCAAGAGTGGGGTCTGAAGTTAACAGGACTGACTTCTAATTCAGGGAAGTTAATGCCTTGATCCTGATCGTTATCGGTCTCCTGACTATCGTGGCCCTGGTCATCTCCTACTAAAGCTGGCCTGTGACTTGAGGCTTCAGCCTTCTCTGGTCTTATGCCTAGTCCTTCCCATTCTATGTCAGAAAAAGGGAACACATTTCTAGAATCATTTGCTATACAATCATGAACTATTTTTCCTGTAGACCCCCACAAGTCTAAAAATTGGGGAAAATCTCTTCCCAATACCACATCATAAGCCAATTTATCCACTACACCCACTCTATGATTAACAGTACCGAAAAGACTTTCAAATTTTAGCAAAGCTGTAGGATATTCACGTTTGTCACCATGAACACAAATTATACCAATTTTCTGAAATGCATCAACATCGGCTTCAGGTACAAGGCATTTTGTTATCAATGTCGCCATACTTCCGGAGTCTAATAGAGCTCTAACCTCTTTCCCATTCACCTTTATGAAACATATCTGTGGATTGTGACTACAGTTGGCAACAGCAGATTCCATACAATTCAGCAAACAAGACAATTGTACATCCTGACTAATCATATTGCATTGCATCGGTTCATCAATCAAGGGACAGTGTCTAGCTTTATGTCCAGGTTCATTACACCGGAAAAATTTCATATTATCAACTGTCCCCCACCTAGACCCTTTTCCAGGATTAACATTTCTAGGCATAAGCGTATGGGGTCCCTGAGAATATGTCTCTTGTTCCTCTGTGTCTCTGAAATCTTGAAAAATCTTACCAGGTCTTTCAGGAGCTGGAGTCTTAACTCTCTGCTTAGCCTTTGTGTTGTTGAGCCACTGTCTGTCATCTGCAGCCACATATCTTTCCACCAAACCAATTAACTCATCAGCTGTTTGTGGATCACTCTGACTGACCCATCGACGCAGTGAAGCAGGCAAGCCCCGCAGGAATCTGTCCATCACAAGAAGTTCCATGATATGGCTTGCCGTATTTATTTCTGGTTGTAACCACTTTCTAGCCAGATGTATCAGGTCAAACATCTGGGAGCGGATAGGCTTCTCTTGGTTGAAAGTCCAGGCATGAAATCTTTGGGCACGAACTGCCACAGTCACACCAAGTCGTGCAAGGATCTCAGCCTTCAATTTGGAGTAGACCCCTGCTGTAAGGAAGTGAAATGGTTAACTCTTTTTGCTTTATATGCTTTAAAATAATGTTTGAAATAATTATGCTGACTTTGGCAGATGTATTTTGGACCAAGGTCTTTCCTCTACAGGATGTATGACCTTCCTTGACCTTAGGATGTTCCTGTCTCGTCTTCATCCAAATGCTTATCTTTTTCATGTCCAACAAGTATGTACTATTAACCACAAGGACACTATAGACTTCACTGCTTGCATGAGAAATTGTGTATAAATGCTAGCCCTGAAAATATACTCATTGAGAACTTGTTATGCACTCTTTCGTGTCTGTGTGTCTTATTTGCTAAACAAGATCTCCCATCAATTGATGTGGTGATCGAAGGAGCGAGAATCGAGGGGAGTTGAGTCCAGAACAGCATTTATCCTTTCAGCTTGGTGTCTAGAAGTGGGATCAGCAAAACCATTGGGTGAGTAGCCTTTTTGTGTCTTATTGACGCTAATTGTCTATGACCCCCTTTGGTTTAGTAAGTCTGTATCCAGTAGAAAGGAAAGGTATAAGGACTTCGTTATATTGAGACTGTAAATAGGTCTCCGGTTTATTAGACATTTGGTCTAAATATATATAGGGTTTTGGTAACCCAGGTTAGTATCTAAGATAGATACAGGGTATCTCAGGTAGATACAGGTTTTGAGACTATAAAGGAGTCTCCGGTTTATTAATACTATAAGTGTTCTAGGGAACACGGTTCATAGATCTAGAATAACCCAAACTTCTCGTTCCTTTGGTCACCCTGTGTCTGCTTTGTGTTTATTTTGCTTGTTAAGTAGAGACACACTATTGGTAAGTAGGTAGTGTCTCTACCCTGAGCCAGAAATATGGGAAATAATCAGTCTATTTCTTACCCTTTACCCCACCCAGGGGAGTCATGTCTAAATTATGTTACTAGAATAGGAGCACAAGGAGGATTTCTTACAATCCCCTTTGTGTCAAATTTAGCAGGATGGACAGAGACTATGAAGTCATCTGATCCTTTTCCCAGGTCTGGGGCTAATGATGATTTTCATATGAATATGATTCGAGGATTGTGTTTGGGAGATAGGAAGTCATGGCCGTGGTATGGTCCTGATCCAGATTGGGATAAGGAATATATGAAAGCAGGAGGTGAAAATTGGTTGCTGATAGCCCCTCATTGGTTTCCTTGTAGTGTAACAGGAAAGGTTTTAAAGGGAGCTAAGAAACACCTGGCTAAGAGAAAGGGAACTGTTGACAGTAATACTATTTGCTTTTCTATAGAAGCCCCTCCTGATAATCTATATCCACCACCAACTGTGCCCCCTACCCAGTTAGCCCCCGGCCATGCCCAACCACAACCCCCACCTCCCTATAAAGCAATGTATCCTGCTGTACCTAATGCCCCCTCAGAGGATGATATAGAGGATATTTCTGTTGCTGCAGCTGTTAATTCACAATCACAGCAATTACAGGAATCATCATCTACACCAGATTCTGATATAGAATACCCACCGCCACCTCCTGGTACAGTTAAATTAACAGTACAAACAGGAGTTAAACTTAAAAGTGGCAAGGTGTTAAAATCATATGTACATAAGCAAGATGATGATGATGTAGAGATGCCAGAATTAGAAGGTGCTGATCTTACTGCCCCGTTTATGACTGTTGGTAATCAGTTAATAATGAAACCCATTAATCCCGGAGTACTCAAGGATATTATTCAAGGTGCCCCAAACCCCCGTACTAATCCCTCTGCATGCCTAATGTATCTGAAAAGAATGTGTTTAGGACAGAACATGACACAGATAGACATACAGTTAATTATAAATGGAATATTAGGGTATGATTCAGATTCTGGTTGGAATTGGTCTAATGTACCCTCTATCAGTGAGACAGACAACGGTACTGGAGTTGGAGTGGCTGGCAGTGATGGTGTTTATGAGCTTAGTACTTCAGCAGGATGTGCTAAAATGTGGGATGAGGTGGAAGCTGAAATGTTGAGATTATGGAAGAATAAGCAGTCTATATCCACTGCTTTGGCATGTAAGCAAGGTGCAAAGGAAGAGATTGGTGTTTTTGTAAAGAGATTTTACAAGTGTTGGAAGGATGAGGCAGGTTTGAAGTCTGGAGATGATATGGATCTCCTTAAAATACAGTCATGCCTTGGTAATATGTTGCCACAGTATTCTTTGCTTGTGAAACAGTTGATTTCAGACTGGGCCAATTTGGGTGGCTCAGATTTTCTTACCAAGGTTATTGAGAAGGAAAATGCAGGTTGTTTTGATTTAAGAAAAGATTCAGGAAGTAAGGTTGCTTATTATGCTCAGGGATTGCAACACTGTCCACCTACACAGGCCCGAGAGAGAGGATGGGATGGAGCACATAGAGCCTGTGGAAGGGGTGGTCAAAGAGGGGCAAGGGGATGGAGACAGGGAAATCAGGGTTATAGGGGCAGGGGTAACCAAGGAGGAATAGACAGGAACACTTGTTTCAACTGTGGCCAGCATGGCCACTGGAGGAATGAGTGTCCACACCCCAGGAAACCCCAGCAGCCCCAACAACCCCACAATTATCAAAATACGCCCGGTAGGCAAGAACAACACCAGGCCCACTCCCAACACCACTGGCCAGCACTTCCCTCTCCCCCTCCGCTCCAACAAACCCAAACTGCATTAGGGCCATTCACAGGTACCACTGACCAGCACACCCATCACATCCCATGGCCCCAATAGGGCTGCCTTGAAGGTGACACTCCAACTTTTCCACTTTTGTCCTCTACTAATGATGATCAGCCTTTTTGTATTCTGGTCATAGAAGGTAGATCCTTGCCATTTTTGGTAGATACTGGAGCTACGTGTTCCAGTCTCTGTGATACCTATTATCAGGGGACAAGGGAAAAGTCTACACCTTCATTGGGTATTAATGGAGTGTCAACCCCCACTTTTGTCACACCACCACTGTCTGTTTTTTGTCCTCTTAATGGTTCTTCTACCGTGCACCCTTTTCGTTTAATACCTAAATGTCCTGTCAATTTGCTGGGAAGGGATCTTCTTGGTATTCTGGGAGCTACTATTACTTGCACGCCCTCTGGTGGTATTGATGTGTCTATGTTGTGTTCTGAAACTATTGATTTGTCTGATGTTCCTTCTTCTGTGTGGGCTTCATCTAAGTTAGATGTAGGATTTGTCAACTGCACCCCTTACAAAGCCAAACTAAAACCAGCTGTAACTCCTATCTACCTTAAACAGTACCCCCTGTCAGAAGCCAAGGTTGAGGGAGTTCGCCCCATGATCCAATCTTTTCTAGAGCAGGGAGTACTAAAGCCAGTAGTTTCTCCATATAACACACCTATTAATCCAGTTCCTAAAGGTAATGGTTATCGCTTAGTTCAGGATTTTAGAGCCCTGAATAGTTTAATTGTGCCCATTGCACCCATTGTCCCTGATGTGACATCCCTCATTACAGCCATTCCACATGATGCCACTTGCTTCACTGTCATTGATTTAAGTAATGCATTTTTTTCTATACCTATTGATCAAGAGACACAGCTACTTATGGCTTTTACTTTTTGAAGGCTGTCAGTTTACCTGGACACGCTTACCCCAAGGCTATGTGGATTCCCCAGCTGTTTATTCGCTGGTACTCCAACATACTCTAAAAACATGGACCCCCGGTCATGGTTCCGTCCTTTTGCAATATGTTGATGACTTATTGTTATGTAGCCCTAGCTATGAGGCAAGCACTGTGGATACTGTCAATTTGCTCAAACACTTAGCAACTGTGGGTCACAAGGTTGCAAAACACAAAATGCAATTGTGTAAATCAAAGGTTGATTACTTAGGTTTTGTTCTGGCTTCAGGCACCAGACAATTGAGTCCAAAACGTATTGAGGTCATTCAGAGGATTCCTAAACCCACTACTCGGAAGGAGTTGCTCACCTTCCTCGGCATGATTAATTACTGCCGCCAATGGATCCCTGAATGCTCCCATTATGACTCAATCCTAAGGGAGGCTGTACGTTCTGACAGCCCTGAAAATGTCTGCTGGTCACCAGACATGCTAGCTGCGTATATTGGTCTCAAAGTTGCTATTGTACAAGCCCCGGCTTTAGGACTACCTGTGTATTGTAAACCATTTCATTTGTATGCTCGGGACAACTGTAAAACCATGGCCGCGGTCTGTGCACAAGAGCACGGAGGCGGTATGCGTCCCATAGCATTCTTTTCCAAAGTAGTTCCAGCTCCGGTACAGGGTATGCCGGCGTGTCTCAGAGCATTGGCAGCATGTGCAATGGCTGTTGAGACTTCAACTACTATCACACTAGGGCATCCTACAATACTCCATACCAGTCACCAGGTTACTCAGCTTATAAAAAATCTCACCACACAACACATGACAGCCCAGCGCTTAAGTGGTTATGAGATTATTCTTCTTAATACCCAGAATCTGTCTATTGTTTATAGTCCTGTTAATTCTGGTCCTATGTCTGTTTTGCATGCTATTCTCATTTCTGCATCTGACTCTGTGTCTATACCATCTGAGCCTCATAATTGCATTGAACAAATACATATTGCCACATCTCCCAGAGCAGACCTCTCCTCCACAGCACTCAGTGGCCCGGATGTGACCACTGTCTTTGTGGATGGCTCTTGCTCCAGACCAAATGATGGTACATACCTCACAGGCTATGCTGTGGTATAGCTACCTGATAAAATCATTGAAGCTGAGACTATTTTCCAGCCGTCTGCACAAGCTGCAGAACTCATTGCTCTCACACGTGCTTGTCAGCTTTTCTCAGGACAGCGAGTGAACATTTACACAGACTCACGATATGCTCATGGGGTAGTGCATGATTTTGGTGTGATTTGGAAACAAAGAGGCTTTGTAGGAGCCGATGGAAAAGCCATTTCACACACAAATCTCATCCAATCACTCCTAGATGCTATCCTACTCCCATCTGAAGTAGCTGTTATCCACTGCAAGGCACACACTCTGGGTAGTGACGACATTTTCAGAGGTAATGCCTTGGCTGACAAAGTGGCAAAAGAAGTTGCAGCCAAGACTCTTTATTATGAAATGTTTCCTGCTATGCTCACACCTCCCACATGCCCGACTGACAGTTTGCTTTTGCAGCTCCAAGCCTTTGCAACGCAAACTGACTTTGATTTTTGGATTAAACAAGGTTTAGAAAAAGATCAGAATGATCTTTTCTCTAGAGAGGGGAAGATAGGCATACCTGAAGCCAGCTGTTTTATCTTTATCAGTCAGGCCCATGGTCCTGGCCACAAGAGCATAGCAAGTACCATCCAATTCCTCATGAATTCATTTTATATTAAGAATCTCAGGCAGCATGTACAGTCTTTTGTTAGATTGTGTGAACCATGTATGAGAACACATCCGAATATTCCACACAAATCACAGCACGAACATTTTCCCCCTCCAGCTGCTCCTTTTACACACTTACAGATTGATTTTACTCATGTACCCAAAATTGGTAAGAAACAGCAATACTTACTGGTCATAGTTGATCAGTTTAGTAGATGGCCTGAGGCCTTTGTGACATCTAGGGAGGATGCTAGGACGGTAGTGAAGATTCTTGCTACTGAAATTATTCCCAGGTATGGCTGCCCTCTGCAGATTAACTCTGATAATGGCCCGGCTTTTGCTAGTAAGGTTACCCAGGAACTTGCTAAATTCTTGCAAGTTACCTGGAAGTTTCATATACCCTATCATCCACAGAGTTCAGGGGTAGTTGAAAGGATGAATAGGACCATTAAGGAGAAGCTTATGAAAGCTACTGCAGGAACATGGGTAAATTGGACAAAATATCTTCCAGCTATTTTAGCTGAGATAAGAATGACTCCTCACAAGGTGACTAAATTATCTCCATTTGAGATTCTGATGGGACGACCTTTTCCCACACCCTGGGCCAGGGAACCGCTTGTTATAATGTCTGGGGATTTACAGCTAATACAAGAACAATATGTACAGGAATTGTTGATAAAACTGAATGGTATATATGGCAATGTTTCTTCGCAGTTTCCCTTACCTTCACAGGAACCTACTCATCCATACCAGCCTGGTGACAAGGTGTATATCCGTCAGCTGAATAGGACCAAGAAAGGAGGATACCCTTTCGGACCACCTGCTACTGTGATTGCTGTAACCAGAACCGCTGTCCTCACAGATTCCCACGACATCTGGATTCACGCATCCTGAGTGAAGCTGTGTCCAAAGAGGGGAACCAAGGAAGACAACACCACTCCTCACTCGGAAAGAGAAGAATTTCCTCTTAGCGAAGCATCATGGCTTTCACACCATATCGTAGATTGAGAGGATCATACGAACCTGAGACCAAGATTATGTTGTGCGCTATGCTTTCTGGAGTTGTTATACTCCCTCTGATATTATTCCTTGAATGCCATTATGAGTACAAGTCAATGGGAAGTTTGAAACCTGTTTGTTTCTGGAGAAATGACTCTGACATGATGAACAATTCTTCAATACCCCCAGCCCAATTAGGCCTTAGCCCCTCATCTAGCACTCGTCACACACGCTCCCTCAAGAACCTTTCTCCACCACCTATCTATCAGCATGTAATATGCAAGCACTCATTGACTGAACACATATGGATGAACTGGATAAATAATAACCCTTATAAGTACCAGTTACCCATATGGAATGTGTCCACAGCTAATGAAACCGATGCATTATGTTTGTTTGAAGGTTCACGGAAAATTGTTAGATCTTATAACGCAGAAATGTGCACAGTTAAGGTTGCTAATTACACCAGCATCTGTGCCACCTTATTTAATATAAGTTCTGATGGTAAAAAAAACCCACCTAAACAGGTTTGGGATATATATTATAAGAAAATTAGTAAGGTTGCATATCAATGTAAACAGACAGGCCTTATTATTTTTAATAATGATTATACAACTGGTACCATTAATTGGAAAAGGGGACAAATGTTAGTCATTATGAACGACACTGCGATTGAGAACTGTACACTACCTTATATTTTTACACCTTATTACTGTCCTTTATCCTCTACCATAGAACCAAAAGTCAACCACGACACACACACACCTATTCCGTCCACATGTGTTAATACAACTGCCTTCTTACAAGCTGTACATGTGTCATTAAAAATCACTACTCCTGTTGTAACAATATGTAACACAGCAAACAAAAGGCAGAAAAGGGAATGGTATGACACACTGTTAGGCGGTGCTGGAACCACTATGGGTATACTAAATAGTATAGACATGGAGACCCTCAAGAATAAGTTAAACACGGCCAGCATGCATATAGGGACTGGTTTCCATGCTATTGCAAACTGGGCTCCAATTGTTGTTAAATCACAGGTTACAGGATTGGATTTAGATACATCAATGTATAACTATTTAGGTAATTTAACTGTTGCAACTATGAAATTCACTACAGATCTTGGTAACTGGAGTACTTGTGCCATCAGGTATTTATGGATGCAACAACAAAGACTGGCATTAGAAGACACACTAATGATTCCTAAACTAGAGAAGATTAGAGGGATGCTTGACCTCACAGATAATGAATGGTTACTTCTAAAACCCCAATCCACTAAATGCAATGAATGGTTAACTGGTAATGTTTCACATTTTTCATGCTCATGCTATTTTACACTATATCATACATCATCAAAGGATGTTAAATTAGCTTGTCAATTTAACACATTACCAGTACCAGTTTATGATCTCTTTACCAGGAATTTAACCTGGTGGGCACCCACATACACAGGGGACTATATTTTCCCCAAAGATAATATGACCTATTCCCTTAAACACTGTGTTCTCACTGACAAAGGATATGCATGTCGACACTCGTCCCCTATTTATGAACCATGCTTACTCCAAAATGAACTTAACAAGTGCATATGGCACATATATCCTGAAAATTATTTTACCATGACTGAAATAAGCACACGACATATCTGTTTGGCAACTAACCTCCCTACAAAGATAATTACTAGTAATACAAGTATTAATCTACCTCTCCCCTTTTCAGGATGTTTGACTAATGTTACCTGGTTAGATCTTAATGACACCCAATATTATTTCAGCGACACAATCACTTTAGACAAACATATTAATGCCCTATTAGGCTCTCTGCCTTTTAAAGATTACCATCTACCTCTTGAGACTATTGTCTCCTTAATGAAAGGAAAACAAAATATGTTTAAACATCTTGTTACACATAATGATGCTATAGTACACACACAGGTAGCCACACATATCCTAAAAGGAGAACTCCTTAAGGTGAGTTCACAAATTCAGAATGATTTAGCCCATCATTGGTACGATGCTTTTACAGGTTGGTCCCCTACTGGATCCCAGATAATGAAATCATTCTTCTATCCTCTTGTTATTATAGTCCTGATTGTATTGGGTATGATTTTATATAACTGCCATCTTACTTGTACATTGAGGAAGAGAATACAGAAATTAATCCATAATGCAGAACAGAAACAATTGGAAATTCTCCTCTCTGCCACTGGAGGCTATCAACCCATCTTTAAAACTGGGCCTTAGGAATTACCACATGGGAATCGAGGTGAAGAAATTAATGAAAGTCCCGCAGGGAGTGACTAGCACCCCTGAAAATACCATGTGGAAGTTTCTCTGACCTGGGAAGATCTTATCAATGATATGAGCAAATTAATTAAGGAAGTGAAATGGTTAACTCTTTTTGCTTTATATGCTTTAAAATAATGTTTGAAATAATTATGCTGACTTTGGCAGATGTATTTTGGACCAAGGTCTTTCCTCTACAGGATGTATGACCTTCCTTGACCTTAGGATGTTCCTGTCTCGTCTTCATCCAAATGCTTATCTTTTTCATGTCCAACAAGTATGTACTATTAACCACAAGGACACTATAGACTTCACTGCTTGCATGAGAAATTGTGTATAAATGCTAGCCCTGAAAATATACTCATTGAGAACTTGTTATGCACTCTTTCGTGTCTGTGTGTCTTATTTGCTAAACAAGATCTCCCATCAATTGATGTGGTGATCGAAGGAGCGAGAATCGAGGGGAGTTGAGTCCAGAACAGCATTTATCCTTTCACCTGCCTGTGCTGGTTCCAGGTCATAGAAAGCCTTCTGGGGTTCTCCAATAAGAAAAGGTGCCAGTATGCTTGCCCACTCACTCACCGGCCACT
>OW240912.1:425909411-425925431 GCA_933207985.1 Pelobates cultripes
GAGACCTGCATAAATACTGAGAAGGTAGCCCTCATTAAACAGACCACTGCTTGAACCTCAACATGGAGCTCTGTCTCATTCTTGGGGGGATTTACTGTATGCTGATAGAGATTGATTGCTAGGAGTGGGTGCTTGGTGCTTTTCCTATTCGTCTACTAGCAGCTATTCGTGAGGTTCCAGTTCGGGAGTTTGGAGTGCTATTTTGTATCCAGTTCAGGAGTTTAGAGCATTCCCTTATATGCGGTTCGGGAGTTTGGTGTTCTGCAGTATCTGTGCCTTTATCTCTGGAAGGGGAAGATCTCCTAAACGGCGGTTCAACCCTTTTATGCTGAGAGTGCCGCTACAGCTATGTACAGTTACGCAGAAGGCTATGTACAGTTACACAGAAGAATGCTATGTACAGTTACACAGATGAATGTTATGTACAGTTCCACAGTAGAATGCTATGTACAGTCACACAGAAGAAGGTTATGTACAGTTACACAGAAGAATGCTCTGTAGAGTTACACAAAAAAATGCTATGTACAGTTACACAGAATAATGTTATGTACAGTTACACAGAAGAGCGTTAGGTACAGTTACACAGAAGAATGTTATGTACAATCACACAGAAGAATGTTATGTACAGTCACTCCGAAGAATGCTATGTACAGTTACACAGAAGAATGCTATGTACAGTTACACAAAAAAATGCTACGTACAGTTACACAGAAGAATGTTATGTACAGTCACTCCGAAGAAGGTTATGTACAATCACACAGAAGAATGTTATGTACAGTTACACAGAATAATGTTATGTACAGTCACACAGAAGAATGTTATGTACAGTTACACGGAATAATGTTATGTACAGTTACACAGAAGAATGTTATGTACAGTTACACAGAAGAGCGTTAGGTACAGTTACACAGAAGAATGTTATGTACAGTTACACAGAAGAGCGTTAGGTACAGTTATACAGAAGAATGTTAATTACAGTTACACAGAAGAGTGTTAATTACAGTTACACAGAAGAGTGTTATGTGCCATTAATCTGAAGAAGTGTTAGGTACATCTTATCCGAAGAGTGAAATGTACAATTAATCAGAAGAATGTAATGTGCAGTTTATCGCCTGTGCATCACTGAAGGGCCTGACTTGTCTGTGCCCCAGGATTTGACTGGCATTGTCCAAGCCTTATTGATTGGCCTGCTTTGTCTGTGCCCCATTGATCTGGCCTGCGTTGTCTCTGCCAGAATGTCTGCATGCCAAGCCTTGCTGCTACATACTTACGCTTGGGCATTGCATGCGCTGCCAAACTTGCCTCTGTCACTATATGGGGTGCTGCCCCGATGCTTCTGCCGGTGACATTTGTCCGTTATACCCCTAGAGGTCACTTTGCCTAGGACAGCTTCACGGGAGAACCCTTTATCCGAGGGAATGAGCACAGGCGATGTCTAATACAGCAGTGAACACCTTCTAAAAAAGGCAGGCGACTTAAATGAGTCAGGCTCTCCTGATGAGGGCAGGCAAGTGCGCATAAGCGCTACTGGAATGGTGAAGGCCCTGAACCAGACGCCCGGAAAGATAGACTCATGAGAAACGTTGAAGCTTGATGCAATTGGCCTTGACGGCCAGACGGCACTGCCTATATGCTCAAAGGAGGCGTTGTCCACCGGACGCAGCAGTGACCACCTTTTTTAAAAAAGGCAGATGACTTGAATGAGTCAGACTCTCCTAGAGGAGAGCAGGCAAGCGCGCATAAGTGCTACTGGAAGGGTGAAGGCCCTGAACCAGGCACCCGGAAAGATTAGACTCCGGAGAAGCATCTAGCCCCGATACGATCGGCCTTCACAGCCAGACTACACTGCCTATGTGGCGCAGGGGTGAAAGTCCCCGTAACCCACACCCCCACCACGGCCGACATAGCTGAAGGGCGGATGGACCGGTCCCCCTCGGAAGGAGAGGACGATGGGGGGGTGGACTATGATGATGTCCCCAAGTGGCACCGGGGGACGGAGAAGAAAGATCACTACAGGGGCTCCGATGACCATGGAAGAAGAGGTCATCTTGTGGGTCGCCTTAAACTAACCCCGTGCGACCCTCGACCCATTGCTCACCTGGTTTCATTGAAAGGGTCTCTGCCCGTGCACCTAGCACCATCAGTGCATTTCTGGGGCCGTAGACAGCTGTCTTAAGAAGCCTGCAGGATACTTGGAGCGGTATACCCAGCCGGGCTCCCAAACAAGGTAGCCTCATACCCAGACTTAGACCCCGATGGGGCGCTGCGGCTCTCCTGGTTAAAGCGCTTGTCTAGTATACAGGAGATCCTGAGTACAGCCCGCTGCAGTGCCTATACTCTACTTTAAGTTCGCACTGGCAAGCCGATTGCTCTCCCTTACACAAGTGAGTTGTGCTAGTGGGACATATGAGGAAGTATATTAGGTGTCCAGTTTTTATTTGAAAAAACTTTATGGAGACATATCTAAAGCTGGTGCTTGGGATTAAAGAATCTGAGCCCTTTGGAACCCCTGCACGAGACTACGCTTGAACGTATATCCATTAGTTACTTTGAATTAAACGCGGTCCTCAGGGAACTTCTAAGGACCACGGGGTCTATTCCTGGTAAGACGGGCTCAATTTTCTCCCTGGTGAGATAAGTATCTGGGCATCATTCATTTGGACGATAATACAGCCTGGCTGGCAGGTTTGGATGAATTTAGGAAATTCGGGAATACCAGACCTATCTGAAGAGATCCTTCTCGTTTTTCCACGAGGACGTTTCGCTGTACGGTCTACCTGGACGGGCTTGCTGGAACCTCTGTGAGGTTCCTCCCAGACCGAAGGGTCAGGCGCTCTCTGCGTTTCCCTTGTTCAGGTCCCTTGATTTTGCGTTCAACCAAGGAAATATCGACCCCCTCTACATCTCGAGGAGTAGAGTCCTGGAGAGCGGATTGGACGCAAGGGGGTGCCTCCTACGCTTTCCTCTACCCGAGTTCTCATACGTTTGGAATAGTTTTTCCGGGAGGACCCGGCGTCAAGACTTTAGTCCACAGAGGAGGACACATTAGGCCCCAACCAGCTTCAGCTGGCGTACAGACCCGTTTGCTCAGTGATGGACCCTTCCCTCCAAGGGTGTTCGACACAGAGGCGCTGACGAGTCTCCTCCATTTGTTTGGTTCCAGGACCTGACTACAGGTGTCTCGGTCTGCTAGTACTTTGGTTTTATGGCCTCCGCTTCGGCCGAGTCGAAACTAGTGTCCTGGACTCCCTGGACCTGTCCCATTTGATCTCGGGGACTGTAAGACATTTGTCTGCATGGCGACCCTGACGTAGTTGGGTCTGGTACGGATTACCAGAAATTTTGCAAACACTGTTACAGGGTTTGAGAATTGTTTGGTCACTTTATTGACCGGGGACTGTCGTATCATTTAGATTAGGTAGCGCGTACAACTGTTTTCGGCGGGCCTCGCTCTGCTTAGTATCTCCCTTCGAGCTAGATGTCCAGGTTCATAGGGGTGTGAGTCCTTTACGATTCCCGAGGACGGATATTCATCTCCCCAAGGGGTACACGCATTTTTTGTCATGTTTCAATTGCCAGTTTTCATCAGGTTTTTGTCCATCTCCGACTCTGGATTTGTTTCCTTTATTATATCTTTTTTTTCTTTCAGATGGGTTCGGATGTTTGGGCCTTAGTTGTCTATCGGCTCTAGTCGGACCCGAGGGCTCTAGTCGGACCTGACTCTTATCTTGGTTGCGCGTCCCTCCTTTATGCTGCGTTCGACACCACCGCTTGTCTAGGCGGTTCTTTTCCTTTTTTTTCGCCCTTCATGTACCGCTCGGTTGTTGGCATTTGCGGGGTCTTTTCGGTTCATTTCAGTCGGTACACAGCGACTTCAGGCGCCATCATGGCAGGCTCTTTTCTCCAAGACATTGTACGCTTTCCTGCCGTTTACGAGGAGCTACCTTCTCAAAGTTTAGGTTGGTACGGCGGATCGTGTTTCTTTGAGCTTTGCTGTCTGAGCGTTAAAACAGCAAATATGAAGCCTCCTGTCATGTTATAAAATTGTAGATTATACTAGCTTTATTTATCTTAATTTTATCAATGACAGGAGGCGAATATTTCCCTCCCAGTTTCTCCCTCCCCTTGTTTGTTTGTTGATTTGACTGACCTTTTGTTTATTCGCCTGGTCTCCTGGGCTAGGTTTGTTAATCTGGGGGAGTTGGGGTTTATCTGGGATATGGTACTGTTACAGTACCCTCAGCATTAAATGTACAAACAAAAATATAACATGTGCTGGCACTCAATCACACTAATGGTGCAGGTATTCGAGGTTAACCCTAAAAGAGCCTCATATCATACAAAAAAATTATATAAATACCGCTCTCAACATAGAAAAATAGTCAAACAATAGTGTAAAATAATCTTAATTTGTTTTATTATGCTCTTACTATTAAATTCATAGGTATTTTACTCTATATGAGAAAATATAATTGATAAATAGAATACATTGCATCATATGTTCATTGAGACCTAATGGTGACAAAGTTTCCAGGGTACTAATCCACTTAGTTTCCCTTTGGAGTAAGAGTTTCTGTCTGTCTCCGGTGGAATTCTGTCTATAACTTGGAACCTTAATTGGTTCACATTATGGCCACACGTTTTAAAATGTCTTGGTACCGGTGCTTCGACTTTATCATGTTGTAATGCTGCCCTAATGTTCCTTTTATGTTCCCCGATCCGTTCTTTGACCGGCCGAATAGTCTCCCCCACGTACAAAAAACCACAAGGACACTTGAATATATACACGACAAAATCTGAGTTACATGTGTAGAAGTCCTTCACAAAAAACTTTTTGGCCGATCGGGGATGAACAAAATACTCCCCCTTGATCACACTGCTACAGTGTGAACAATTTAAACACAGAAAAGTGCCTTTCTTTGGTTCCGAAAAAAATCAAATTTGTTTTTTAGAACTACCTATGTCCGATTTAACCAGAAGGTCTCTCAGATTCAGAGCTCTCTGGTATGAGAATAATCGAGGATGCTGAAATATCGACGGTAGTTGAGAATCCCCCTCAAATAACCGCCAAAGTTTAAGAATAACTTGTCGAATATCCCTATTCAATGGGGTGTAGGGTGTTACGAATGTTAACCTCTCTAATTTACTGTCTGTACCTGAGCCTGCAAGGGTTTCTTGTCGGGTCAACTTCTCAATTCTTTGTCGCTGGCTTTCTATTATCTGTGCGGGATAACCCCTCTCTCTGAATTTATTGGCCAGAAAGTCCAGTCCTGATACAACTTTCTCCTCTTGTGATACTATTCTTCTTACTCTTAATAATTGACTAAACGGTAGACCATTTTTTAAATGTGTAGGGTGAAAGCTGGCATATGTCAATAAATTATTGCGTTCGGTTGGTTTTATATATAAATCACTATGTAAAGAGTTATCCACCCTCTGTACCTGGACATCTAGAAAGGGAACCGAGTTCATGTCACAATACATTGTGAATTTAATATTAGTGTCTTGTACATTCAAGGACTCATAGAAGTCTTGTAATTGGGCCCTCGTGCCGCTCCAACAAATGAAAACATCATCTATATATCTTTTCCAAATTAAACATTTCAAAAATAGACAATGTGGATGTAACGGAACGCTGGCACTCCGACTGAGTACCTCCGCCAATCGATGCTCCTAGCGCTTGCCGAGGACTCCAAGCACTCCAACCAACACCATTAGCACTGCAGACCCCACTTCCAGTGATGCAACTGCGCTGGGGTCTCTGCTGTCTCCACCCACCCTGGACCCAAGGCCAGGATCCAGCTTCCAGTGGGTGAACCTCTCTTTCCCCAGAGAGCAGGAACAAGCTCTTAGCAGAACTTAGTGATCATACCCTGGGGAGTATAGTGATTATAGCAATCCCCAGAGTGTATTTCTCCAATTCCCCAAACATGAGCCAAGGCTTAATGCTGGAACAAGACTGATTTACTGGCACACAGAACTCACAATTTATGCAACACAAAACTCTTCCTCTGGGCCAGGCTAGATAATTGAGTTTCTACAATACACAAAGCTCAATTATCTGCTGGCCAGAAATAATACAGTTTCATAAAACACACAGGGACCCCAAAACATGCAATAACCCCATAAAAAGTATATCATTGGAACCGGGGGATCTGGGTGAACCACATATCCAAAATTCACCCAGATCCGTTCAGTACTTTGGAAAATACAGTTTAATGCAGATTCTGCAGAACATATACAGGCTAAATGAAAAACAATCACTGTATAATGTGTCCCCTGCTGTATAGTCCAAAACCACTGCACGATGTCTCTGTGCACCAAATACTGGCGAGATGGCACCGTGTTGAAAAGTCCAAACAGTGTCTGTGAGTTAAAATGGCCGCCATCCATTGTTCTCACCATGTGCTTCTGATACAGGAAATGGTGGCCACCAAGTAACTCCACAGTATGTCCCCAGATGGTTCTTAAAGGGCCAGCAGCAGCACAACACAAATCCATTATGCCCAAATCATGTCTTTAAAGGGCAATACATCCCAGGGGCCATAGTCACAGGGCAAGAGGCGGGCAAGCAGTCCTCTCCAGGCACAAGTGGCGAAGGGCACTTCGTCACAGTGCGCAACTCCCCCAGCTGAAGCGCTGGCATCGGGGCAGAGCTCCACTTGCCTCTGCCCAAACCCACTGGTAACCCGCAAGCCTCAGGCATCAGACACTGCTGGTCCCATGGAAGAGCGGATCCCAGAGCAAAGCACGGCTAACCTCAGCCCTTTGCCACAAGCACTGGGGGATCTCTATCCAATACAAATGGATGGGACTCTGGTCTCTACCTGTAGTCCCCAGGAAGGCTGGACAATGAGCTCTGATCCCCAACCCCATGTCAGAGGGGGCCTAGCCACCCTCCAGCGGCTGAGAGAGATCCAGGGAGAGAGGATGTAGCGGATGGCACTGGGCTGTCCTGCAAATGTCTTGTGAATAATTGCATTCGTGTGATCTGCTGGTTTTCTATGTGTTTAAAAGAACTGTATTCCTCTGATTGTTCGGTAGTTTTATTCCCTTAGTTCATTCGAATGAAACTACCGAACAACCAGACCTCCCCTGTGTGAAGTGTGTCCTCAATTACCCGTTGCAACATTGTTGCGAACGGGTAATTGCCTAGTAAGTAGCCGTCCTTTGTTTTGCCGTCGAGTGTCTGGAACTAAAATCGGACACTCGAGTAGGCGAACACCGCTGAGACCTCCACAAGCCCGGTCCATTCGGTTCCTAACTACTGAATGGCCCCTCGTTCGGTAGATAGAAAAAAACGAACGAGGGGATTCAGGCAAACCCTCCCTAGCCTCTATAGCTAGAGGCTTTCGTGTATTTTATTCCCTTATGCCAGGACCGACCGCAGGGCCCATTCGCATGGAACCTTATTTGGCTATCTCAGTTAGTGCGGTCGGTCATTTTATTCCCTCCATACATTTCCCGAACCCCTGGTCTGATCTGGGTGATTTTTGGATATGTTGTTCACCCAGATCAGGGGTATCCGGGGATGTAGGATTTAAAGAGGTACCCCTACGTTTAGGGGTACATCCAGAAATGGGGGGAATTACTGTACTGGATAAGGGGATTATGATGCTGGCTGAGGGGAGGAGATGTGTGGGAGGTTACCAGGACAGGATTGGCAACTGTAATAATTATTGTAAATCCCTCCCTTGCATGGGAGCATGCTTTAAAAGGAGACTGTGGATTAAAGCTTTCAGTTCTGCTCCTGAAACTGTGTGTCGTCCAGTTATTGGGATTGCTGTGGGGATATTGCTGTTATTTTACCTGCTGGAAACCTTGCCTGTGGATTTATTATTTACTTTTTCCTGAGCCTCACTTGGATTATAAGCGGAGATACCCTGAGGAATATTGCCTCTCCGCTACAGAGGACAGTGGGCACGCATCGCCAGGTATATGCTTTAGTAGATGCAGAGGTCGGCTGGGTAAGTGCTGCTCTTCCATGGGCAATTTGTTTGGGGTACCAATTCGGTGATGGCCTTGATGATCTGAATGAAGTCACTAACTTCAGAGTCAACTCGTCTGGGGTCTCCTGTATTGGTCTCCTTCTGAAAGGGAAGAAATATGCTGGAATCTATTCCGAGCTGGAGATACAGGGTTCCAGAATTGCTATTGGGGTTTTTGGGGGTCACAGTGGCCCCCTAAGAGTGGAGTCATATGGGGATAGGTTTGAGTTTGGGAAGGGGGCCATGGCAGATTCACTGGGAACTACCTTTCTCCACTTCCAAGTCCTCTCTTATGTCTAAGTCACCCTGTGCTTATTAGAGGCACCGGGTGACCTAGAAGCCTAGTCTGGCCTGCCCAAACCAGACTTCCACAGACTGATCAGCTATGAGTTCTCCATGCTCCCGACAGGGACAAACTTACAAACTATGTGGAACTTTGTCGAAAAGGCTGCCAGGATGGATGGACTTTTTGGGACTTATTACCCGACTAACTCAGTCACAGACCGATTGGATGTCTGGTACCTGGTTAGTCTACCTTTGGGGGGGAAGATATGTGACGGTAGTCACCATCACCGGGGATGGAAGACAGACATTATGGGTGGGCTCCCAAATTCCTTTTGTGTTTTGTCACTGTAACGGATCACCTGACACCCCGACTGGGTACCTCCGTTAAAGGATGCTCCTAGCATTTCCTGAGGACTCCAAGCACTCTGGCAGACACCACAATCACCGAACCAGAGAAGCATGTGAGTACTCTCAAGCATTTGAATGCTATAAACAGCTGAATAGGCAAAAACCATACGGATGGGTTTAGACTCCTAGCAGTCAAACTGGAACATCATACAATAAATCCTTTCCCAATAATGAGATGACACTTCACTTTGAGGGTTAAGCAGGAACTGCAGATTTATTCACACCACCTCCTTTTAAGACATTCTCCCATGCAAGGGAGGGATTTACAATAATCATTACAACAGCTAATCCCATAGATGTTACCTCCCCCACATCTCCTCCCCTTACATTAATACTTAACATAATTATAAAGTACACACTTTTCCCCAATTCTTGGATGTACCCCAAATATGGGGGGTAGGTACCACCTGGTAGCCCTGATCTCGGTGAGGAACATATCCAAAAATCACCCAGATCCGACCAGGGGTTTGGGCGTTATGGGCAGGTAAAGATTTGACCAACCGCATGGGTAAAGTATCCGAAAATAGTTCCATGTATTTTGGCCCTGCGGTCGGTCACAGAAAAGGGAATGAAACACACAAATTAACTGGGTTATGGAGCATTGTTGCAAACGGTAATTGGAGGCACACTTATTCCTGGGTGGTCTGGCTGTTCGGTAGTTTCACTCATTACAATGAATGGAGTGATTCTACCGAACAATCAGTCGAATCCTGCTTACACATAACACTGTTTACCAAACACATAATATTAAAGACAGCCTGAATGCAATCTGCTACACAGTGTTAAAGGGCATTGTTCCTAAAAGTCATAATATGTCCCCGGATGGCCCTTAAAGGGCCAGTAGCAGCAATATAAAATACCACATGCCCAAATATTGCATTAAAAGTACATATTTACCAGTGGCCATAGTCAGCAGGTAGGAGGCGGGCAGCCAGGCCTCTACAATGTCCAGTGGCGAGGCGGGTTCCGCCACAGTCACATTGTGCCTATTATTTGTGCAGGGTATGTTGAATATATTGCTGGTCTGTGCATCTCCCCCTCCCCCCTTTTTCCAGTTTAGTCCCTCCTCAATCTCCCATCAGCCCTTGCTATTGTCTGACCCCACCCTTCCTTGTACTATAGTATGTAAATGAGGCTGTTGGGGCTTAAACTATGTGTGCTGTATTCATTAAAGAATTGCTGTTTAACCTTCAACATGTGTCGTCTGGTGTTTGCTCCAGGGTGGAAAAGGCCCTAAGTGATCCCAGTCAAGCCTCGGCGTCTGGGTCTGAACTGTTTCAGGGTCCCTGACAGCTACAAGGAAGCAGACTTGGCGGAGGTACTCGGTCGGAGTACTGGAGCTCCGTTACAATGGCCATTTGAAACAGTCTGATTTTTAAACATACCCAGCCGAGCATAGAACTCAGAGCTCCATCATCTGTTCCATGGCCATTTGAAACAGTCTGATTTTTAAACATACCCAGCCCAGCATAGAACTCAGAGCTCCATCAGCTGTTCCATGGCCATTTGAAACAGGTAGCCTTCTGGAAGACTGACATTTCATTATATTTCTACATACCCTGCTAATTTTGTTGTATGTGTGTGTTTTTATATTTAATGACTATTATTTAGTTTTATTCTTTTCAATGTATACATTTTCATGTCTTTGTAACTATAGCCTGTGCTAATCATGAAAAGTATTTTATCACCTTTGTCTTTGTCCATCATGTTAAAAGTTAGTTTAACCAGCTCAGGCCCATATATCTTTCCTGTTCCTTGTGTAATGGTTTTATTTCCCTACTTAAATACCTCTGTCTTATCTCTGTAATTCTCAGTCTTAGCTTTTGTTTTTCCTTAAATGACCTTAAATCAAATGTCCATCTCCCCCCCCCCCAATCTCTTAGCCCATCTGACCCTAATATACATCTCTCTCCCACAGTCTGATTTTTAAACATACCCAGCCCAGCATAGAACTCAGAGATCCATCAGCTGTTCCATGGCCATTTGAAACAGGTAACCTTCTGGAAGACTGAGGAGGAGGCATTGTCATTTATGTTGACAATTCCGTAAAGGTTACCCCTTTACAAAACCTTAGTCCTCCTGCCACCTTTGATTTCCTTTCTGGCACAATTGAGATCCTGTGCAGTAAATCAATCATTGTTGCAGGAATCTACCGCCCACCTAGCTCCCCTGTGCCTTCCCTTTCTGACATAGCCCATCTCCTTAGTGAAACCATAGCTCAAAACCCAAAAAGTGAACTGTTGGTCTTTGGAGATTTTAATATTGATTGGCTTAATCCTAAAAATAATAGTTCTAGCGCGCTGTTTAAGACATTGCAGATAACGCAATTAATCTCCTCCCCAACTCGCGTAAACATTAAAAGCCATAACCATACCGCTCGATTGGATTCTCTCCACTTCTCCTGATAGAATCCAGGAGGCCGGTGTTCTCCCAAACATTTTCAGTGATCACTGTTTAGTGTACTGCGTGCGCAAAATAAAGGCTATTAAATCCTCTCCCAAGGTTAAAATAACTAGGTCCTTCAAAAAATTTAATCTTGAATCCTTTCTAAATGACATCAAGAACCTCCCATGGCACAGATTATTTTTTTGAATATTTAATCTTTATTTTTTTTTATTTTTTTAAACCTTATTAAATACATATATCATACAAATACATATATCATACAAATATACATTTACAATACAAAAACAACATAGCAGCAAAATAGGGGAGGGAAAAATACATCAAAAAAGTTTCCATAGTAGAGTGGTAATATCATTTAGATAAGTCTCATAATTATTTACAATGTTCATGGAATTATTCTACTTCTAATTGATCGACATTATTTTCTACATCAATCATCTCAATACATTTTGACCAAACAGAAACCTTATTGCTTAATCTTTGTTTACTTAGCATCAGCTCCATTCTAATCTGAAACTCGAGTTGAATTTTAACTTTCTTCCAGGGGACTTCTAAATCCTTTTTCCACCATCTCGCAATTACTATTTTAGCAGCTAAAAAAAGATGTATAAGAATTGCTTTTAACTCATATGAGGCCAATTCAGATGCAATAGAACTACCTCTGGAGAAATTATCAACTCGAGTTTTAAATTATTGGATATAAAATGCTGTATTTTCAACCAGAGATTCTTTAGTTTATGGCAATCCCACCAAATATGTCTAAAATTGCCTCTAATACTATTACATCTCCAACAGATAGGATTAATTAAAGGGTAAATTTTATTCAATTTAGCTGGTACTAAGTACCACCTATTTAAAACTTTAAAGTGCGTTTCTAATAAATTTAATGAATGTATATTTTTCTTAACATCCATCATTGAAAAACCCCATTGATTCAAATTAATATCAATATTCAAATCTTGTTTCCAAACCTGTATGGCAGTAGGATTTGTATCTTTAACCATTGATTTAATTAATATCAGAGCTTTAGAAAGTGGTTTATTGATTTTTTTTGACGTGAATAATAAATCTATCAAATTGCTCAGATTAGATTTTGGTATTATAAGGTGTGTATTCATATAACTTTTAAGTCTTAAAAAATTAAACACCTCTCTAGGAGGAAGATTATATATCCATGTTATTTGAGCAAAGGTTTTGATTGATCCTTCTATCAATAATTGGTCCAAAGTCATTATCCCTACTTTTTTCCAATTATTTAAGTTTAAGTCTTCCACTTGTTTTTCTACAATGTCTAACTCTAAATAACTTGGAACTTTTTTTTCTATATTCATTGCTTTTTTAATTTTTAACCAATTTTCCAGTAATTGAGTTAAAATAATATTAGTATACTCTTTTTTCTTTGACATTTTATTTATATTCCAAATTAAACAATCTAAGCTAGAAACTTCTCCTGCCTTCAATTCCATTTTATACCATCCCTCATCTTTATTTTCTTTAATTTGCATTCTATAAACATGTAGGATAGTAGCTGCTTTGAAATTATTCATTATAAATGGATAGTCAAGTCCACCTTTATGTATTTTCTGCACTAATATTGACTGTTTCAATCTTGGCTTCTTGCCTTTCCAAATGTATTGAGTAAAACTTCTTTGTATTAATTGAAGCCAATGGATTGGAATATGGAGAGGTAGCATTTGAAACATATAATTCCACTTTGGTATGACGTATGAATTGATAACATTTATTCGTCCCCAAAAGGTAATCTCTAGATTTCTACGATCTTTTAACCATTTATTAAGGTCTAATAATAATGTTAAGAAATTTACTTCCATAATCTTATTTATCTCTCTAGTTATTTTAATTCCTAAGTAATCCATACTTTCTTTAACCCAAATAAAATCATATTTGTTTTTAATCTCTTGTTGCATCTTTTTATTAAAGTTAACATCTAATATCAAAGATTTATTTGTATTTAACTTATAATTTGATATAAGACTATATCGCTCTATTTCTTGCATTATATGCTCTAAAGAATTTTTAGGGTTTGTGAGAGTAATTAAAATGTCATCAGCATATAAACTAATTTTTTGATCCTCATCCATTATTTTATAACCGTAAATCTCTTTATTGTTCCTAATGTTCTCAGCCAATGGTTCGATAGTCAGCAAGTAGAGCAATGGTGAAAGGGGACAACCCTGCCGGGTACCATTTCTAAGTTGGAACCATGGGGCGACAATATTAGGTCCAATAGTCCGTGCAACTGGATTTACGTATAACGCCATTATAGCTTTCTTAATCCAACCTTCCAATCCATAATGTAATTGTAACGGACCGTTTTGCACAAAAGGGGAAAAAAACGCTTAAACGATAATCCCCTTTCAGAGACAGGCACAGCTACTGTAGAATCACCAAAACTCCCGAACTGAATACAAGTGAATGCTCCAAACTCCCGAACAGCATACAAGTGAATGCTCCAAACTCCCGAACGGCATACAAGTGAATGCTCCAAACACTCGAACTGCATACAAGGGAATGCTCCAAACACTCGAACTGCATACAAGTGAATGCTCCAAACTCCCGAACGGCATACAAGGGAATAAGGTAGCACTCCAAATACACGAACAGGAACCATACGAATTGCTGCTACCAGACGAACAGGAAAAGCTCCCAAGCGGCTTACACTCCTGGCAATCAGTCCTTAGCAGCATACAGTAAATCCCCCCAAAGACGAGACAAGGCTCCGTGTTGAGGGTCAAGCAGTGGTCTGTTTAATGAGGGCTACCTGCCCAGTATTTATGCAGGTCTCCCACCTGGTGGACACTCCCCTAGGGGACCAAATGGGAGACTGTGACAAGGGACAGACAAGTAGACAAATAGGACACACAGTCACAGTATATTCCCACAGTGCATCCTGGCTTCCTCCCCTCTGCCCTGGGAGATAATTGAGAAGTAACTCAATTATCTCCCAAGACAAAGGCAAAACTCCATTACACATGTGGGGACACAAAACCAGTATTATACTTTAAAATACATAAAGTAACATTTATTACATAAAACTCAGACATGTAACATATCCCCAGATAGCTCAGGTCTGAGTGCACATTATTAAGCGAATGGCGCTCAGACCACATGAATACAGTTTAATCGCCATGGAGCCAAAGTCTTTACAGTCAGTTTCATACGAATGGGCTCCATGGGATTCCTATCTGGGGTATAACACATTCAAACAAAACTACCGAACACTGGGCAGAAAAGCACGAATGAAGCTTTTCTGAAGGTAAAAAAGATGTCTTTTAACAGGGGGCCATAGTCCAAAGGCAGCAGGCGAGCAACCAGGCTTCTCCAATGCAATGTGGCGAGATTGGTCTCGTCACAGTAATAAAACGGCTTCTAAGTATTTCCAGCTGACTCTGTCGAATGCTTTTTCAGCATCAATCGACAGAGTCAGAACTGGAACATCATTTCTATTTGCGTCATCCAAGATATTAATAATTTTCCTTATACTTGTATAGGAATTTCTACCTGGAACATATCCTATTTGATCTTTATGAATAATTAGTGGAAGAAGTTTTTTTATTCTGGCAGCCAAAACCGAAGCATATAGCTTAGTGTCTACATCTATTAAAGATATCGGACGATAATTTTTGATGTCAGTGGGGTTTTTATCATTTTTCAAAACGGGCAAGATATTAGCTTTAAGCATCTCTGCTGGTAAGAATCCTCTGTTTGCCGCTATGTTGAAAGCAGAGGTCAAATGTGGACATATTAAATCTTTAAATGTTTTATAAAATAGGTTGCTAAACCCATCCGGGCCTGGTGTTTTAGATCTTTCTAAATCATTTATTGCTTTCATAATCTCCTCCATAGTCATAGGTTTATTCAAAAGATCATTTTCAGTGGATGTTAATTGAAACTTCTTTATATTGTTTAAATAATTTTTAATATCCTCATCTGTATTAATCTGAGGAATATTATATAGATTGGCATAATATTCATTAAAACACTTTCCAATCTCTCTAGGGGTTAATGCTATTTTTCCATTCTGTATTATTTTATCTACCTTATTTTGTCCTTTTTGTTTTCTAAGTTTTTGGGATAGCATCTTTTCAGCTCGATTGCCTTTAGAGTAATATTTAAGTTTTAATCTATCCATATTTTTAGCTATCGTATCCATTAATTTTTGCTTTATTTTTTCTTTAAGTTCTAATATTTTTTCATAAATTTCAGGAGATGGAGATTGTTTATTAATATGAGTCAAATTTCTTAATTCTGTATGTAAATATGCCAAAGTATTATTTTTATCAAGCTGACTTTGTAGCTTGATAATATGACCTCTTATAACAGCCTTAAAGGCACACCACAAAATAGATGAATCAATATTTTCTGAGATATTTTCTTTAAAATAGTTTTTTATATTATTTCTTATATAAGTTTTTTTTGATTCACAACAAAGCAAATTATCTCTTAGCCGCCAGGTATAGGCTTCTCTTTTAAATGTACCAAAAATAATTTCACAAAAAACTCCATTGTGATCTGTCCAAACTATCTCATCAATCTTTTTTTTTTGGTCATATCAATAATACTTGGATCGACCCAAATCATATCCAATCTAGAATAAGAAAAATGCACTTTGGAAAAATGCGTATAGTCTCTCTCATTAGGGTAAAAAATTCTCCAGATATCGAATAAATTATATTCATCTTTAATTTTTTTTAAAGCTTTTGCTTGTTTTATCACCATCTGATTTAAAGTATTTCCTTTCATTAATTTTTTATCTATCTGAGGATCCAATACAGCATTAAAGTCCCCTGCCAGTATTAACTTTCCCACTTTGACTTCATCTACTTTTTCCAAAATTGTTTTTAAGTAAGCAACTGGTAAATGATTAGGAAGATATATATTGCATAATGTAAAAAGTACAGAGTCAATTTTG
>OW240912.1:425925531-425938904 GCA_933207985.1 Pelobates cultripes
GCGGCGACCTGCGTGTTAGGGATCTGAGCGGTGGCCACCAGCGTTCATCAATTAAGCTCTTGATTGGCCGCCTTCAGGAATTAATTGCCGCACACTCCAGCTCCCAGGTGGTCCAGTCATTCGTACGGTTGTTCGGTAGATTGAAACTACCGAACAACCGGCAGAAAAGCATGAATATGGCTTTTCTGCATGGAAAAATAAAGTCTTTTAAAAGGGGGCCATAGTCCAAAGGCAGCAGGCGAGCAACCAGGCTTCTCCAATGCAATGTGGCGAGATTGGTCTCGTCACATTAATGTTACAGTATATAATAGTATTGATGTCACAGTATATTGTAGTATTAATGTCACAGCATATTACAGTATAGTGTGGTATTAATGTCACAGTATATTACAGTATATTGTAGTATTAATGTTACAGTATATAATAGTATTGATGTCACAATATATTGTAGTATTAATGTCACAGTATATTACAGTATAGTGTATTAATGTCACAGTATATTACAGTATATTGCATTATTAATGTTACAGTATATAATAGTATTGATGTCACAATATATTGTAGTATTAATGTCACAGTATATTACAGTATAGTGTAGTACCAATGTCACAGAATATTTCAGTATTTTGTAGTATTAATGTTACAGAATATTACAGTATATTGTAGTATTAATGTTACAGTATATAATAGTATTCATGTCACAATATAGTGTAGTATTAATGTCACAGTATATTACAGTATATTGTAGTATTAATGTCACAGAATATTACAGTATATTGTAGTATTAATGTTACATTATATAATAGTATTGATGTCACAATATATTGTAGTATTAATGTCACAGTATATTACAGTATAGTGTAGTATTAATGTCACAGCATATTACAGTATAGTGTGGTATTAATGTCACAGTATATTACAGTATATTGTAGTATTAATGTTACAGTATATAATAGTATTGATGTCACAATATATTGTAGTATTAATGTCCCAGAATATTACAGTATATTGTAGTATTAATGTTACATTATATAATAGTATTGATGTCACAATATATTGTAGTATTAATGTCACAGTATATTACAGTATAGTGTAGTATTAATGTCACAGCATATTACAGTATAGTGTGGTATTAATGTCACAGTATATTACAGTATATTGTAGTATTAATGTTACAGTATATAATAGTATTGATGTCACAATATATTGTAGTATTAATGTCACAGTATATTACAGTATATTGTAGTATTAATGTCACAATATATAGTAGTATTAATGTCACAGTATAGTACAGTATAGTATCAATGTCACAGTATATTACAGTATAGTGTAGTATTAATGTCACAGTATATTATAGTATATTGTAGTATTAATGTTACATTATATAATAGTATTGATGTCACAATATATTGTAGTATTAATGTCACAGTATATTACAGTATAGTGTAGTATTAATGTCACAGCATATTACAGTATAGTGTGGTATTAATGTCACAGTATATTACAGTATATTGTAGTATTAATGTTACAGTATATAATAGTATTGATGTCACAATATATTGTAGTATTAATGTCACAGCATATTACAGTATAGTGTGGTATTAATGTCACAGTATATTACAGTATATTGTAGTATTAATGTTACAGTATATAATAGTATTGATGTCACAATATATTGTAGTATTAATGTCACAGTATATTACAGTATATTGTAGTATTAATGTCACAATATATAGTAGTATTAATGTCACAGTATAGTACAGTATAGTATCAATGTCACAGTATATTACAGTATAGTGTAGTATTAATGTCACAGTATATTACAGTATATTGTAGTATTAATGTTACATTATATAATAGTATTGATGTCACAATATATTGTAGTATTAATGTCACAGTATATTACAGTATAGTGTAGTATTAATGTCACAGCATATTACAGTATAGTGTGGTATTAATGTCACAGTATATTACAGTATATTGTAGTATTAATGTTACAGTATATAATAGTATTGATGTCACAATATATTGTAGTATTAATGTCACAGTATATTACAGTATAGTGTGGTATTAATGTCACAGTATATTACAGTATATTGTAGTATTAATGTTACAGTATATAATAGTATTGATGTCACAATATAGTGTAGTATTAATGTCACAGAATATTACAGTATATCGCAGTATTAATGTTACAGAATATTACAGTATATTGTAGTATTAATGTTACAGTATATAATAGTATTGATGTCACAATATATTGTAGTATTAATGTCACAGAATATTACAGTATATTGCAGTATTAATGTTACAGAATATTACAGTATATTGTAGTATTAATGTTACAGTATATAATAGTATTGATATCACAATATATTGTAGTATTAATGTCACAGTATATTACAGTATAGTGTAGTATTAATGTCACAATATATAGTAGTATTAATGTCACAGTATAGTACAGTATAGTATCAATGTCACAGTATATTACAGTATAGTGTAGTATTAATGTCACAGTATATTACAGTATATTGTAGTATTAATGTTACATTATATAATAGTATTGATGTCACAATATATTGTAGTATTAATGTCCCAGAATATTACAGTATATTGTAGTATTAATGTTACATTATATAATAGTATTGATGTCACAATATATTGTAGTATTAATGTCACAGTATATTACAGTATAGTGTAGTATTAATGTCACAGCATATTACAGTATAGTGTGGTATTAATGTCACAGTATATTACAGTATATTGTAGTATTAATGTTACAGTATATAATAGTATTGATGTCACAATATATTGTAGTATTAATGTCACAGCATATTACAGTATAGTGTGGTATTAATGTCACAGTATATTACAGTATATTGTAGTATTAATGTTACATTATATAATAGTATTGATGTCACAATATATTGTAGTATTAATGTCACAGAATATTACAGTATATTGTAGTATTAATGTTACATTATATAATAGTATTGATGTCACAATATATTGTAGTATTAATGTCACAGTATATTACAGTATAGTGTAGTATTAATGTCACAGCATATTACAGTATAGTGTGGTATTAATGTCACAGTATATTACAGTATATTGTAGTATTAATGTTACAGTATATAATAGTATTGATGTCACAATATATTGTAGTATTAATGTCACAGCATATTACAGTATAGTGTGGTATTAATGTCACAGTATATTACAGTATATTGTAGTATTAATGTTACAGTATATAATAGTATTGATGTCACAATATATTGTAGTATTAATGTCACAGTATATTACAGTATATTGTAGTATTAATGTCACAATATATAGTAGTATTAATGTCACAGTATAGTACAGTATAGTATCAATGTCACAGTATATTACAGTATAGTGTAGTATTAATGTCACAGTATATTATAGTATATTGTAGTATTAATGTTACATTATATAATAGTATTGATGTCACAATATATTGTAGTATTAATGTCACAGTATATTACAGTATAGTGTAGTATTAATGTCACAGCATATTACAGTATAGTGTGGTATTAATGTCACAGTATATTACAGTATATTGTAGTATTAATGTTACAGTATATAATAGTATTGATGTCACAATATATTGTAGTATTAATGTCACAGTATATTACAGTATAGTGTGGTATTAATGTCACAGTATATTACAGTATATTGTAGTATTAATGTTACAGTATATAATAGTATTGATGTCACAATATAGTGTAGTATTAATGTCACAGAATATTACAGTATATCGCAGTATTAATGTTACAGAATATTCCAGTATATTGTAGTATTAATGTTACAGTATATAATAGTATTGATGTCACAATATATTGTAGTATTAATGTCACAGAATATTACAGTATATTGCAGTATTAATGTTACAGAATATTACAGTATATTGTAGTATTAATGTTACAGTATATAATAGTATTGATATCACAATATATTGTAGTATTAATGTCACAGTATATTACAGTATAGTGTAGTATTAATGTCACAATATATAGTAGTATTAATGTCACAGTATAGTACAGTATAGTATCAATGTCACAGTATATTACAGTATAGTGTAGTATTAATGTCACAGTATATTACAGTATATTGTAGTATTAATGTTACATTATATAATAGTATTGATGTCACAATATATTGTAGTATTAATGTCCCAGAATATTACAGTATATTGTAGTATTAATGTTACATTATATAATAGTATTGATGTCACAATATATTGTAGTATTAATGTCACAGCATATTACAGTATAGTGTGGTATTAATGTCACAGTATATTACAGTATATTGTAGTATTAATGTTACAGTATATAATAGTATTGATGTCACAATATATTGTAGTATTAATGTCACAGTATATTACAGTATATTGTAGTATTAATGTCACAATATATAGTAGTATTAATGTCACAGTATAGTACAGTATAGTATCAATGTCACAGTATATTACAGCATAGTGTAGTATTAATGTCACAGTATATTACAGTATATTGTAGTATTAATGTTACATTATATAATAGTATTGATGTCACAATATATTGTAGTATTAATGTCACAGCATATTACAGTATAGTGTGGTATTAATGTCACAGTATATTACAGTATATTGTAGTATTAATGTCACAGTATATTACAGTATAGTGTGGTATTAATGTCACAGTATATAATAGTATTGATGTCACAATATATTGTAGTATTAATGTCACAGCATATTACAGTATATTGCAGTATTAATGTCATAGTATATTACAGTATAGTGTGGTATTAATGTCACAGTATATAATAGTATTGATGTCACAATATAGTGTAGTATTAATGTTACAGTATATTACAGTATAGTGTGGTATTAATGTCACAGTATATAATAGTATTGATGTCACAATATAGTGTAGTATTAATGTCACAGTATATTACAGTATAGTGTAGTATTAATGTCACAGTATATTGCAGTATATTGTAGTATTAATGTCACAGAATATCACAGTATATTTTAGTATTAATGTTACAGAATATTACAGTATATTGTAGTATTAATGTTACAGTATATAATAGTATTGATGTCACAATATAGTGTAGTATTAATGTCACAGAATATTACAGTATATTGTAGTATTAATGTTACAGTATATAATAGTATTGATGTCACAATATATTGTAGTATTAATGTCGCAGTATATTACAATATATTGCAGTATTAATGTTACAGTAGCCCTCTTTTCCCAGCATTGCCAGGGTTAATTCTCCAGGCAGGCTCCTGGCCCAGGATTTGCATACTATACAGATCTGGTATTGTTCCATCGGTTAAAGGGATACTATTGTCACCCAGATCACGTGAGCTCATTGAAGTGGTTTAGGTGCATTGTCCTTGTCCCCCCTAGTCCTGGTTTTAGAGATACTGCAATGATTACTTTGCAGCACTAAGATAGCCTCTAGTGGATATCTAACAGACTGCCCCTAGTAGTTTATAGCAGAGCTCCAATATCCAGCATAAATATCTCCGCTGTAGAATCCTTGAAGCTGAGGAAGCAATCAAATAACCAAGGCAAAATCCCACCAGTAACTGGACGACACACAGTTCTGGGAGTCAACTGATTTTATGCAACTCCCCATGCAAGGGGTTTCTTAAATCATATACCAGGGGCATTCCCCTGATGGACCTGAGTGGGGACAAGGGACAAATCAACATTTCACAGACTCCTTCTCTGTGCCTGAGAGATATTTGAGTAACAGCAACTCATTAATTCAATTATCTCTCAGGTACAGAAAATATATAATAATTGCAAACACCATATACCACATTTTAATATTTCAGAACCCCATGAAAGTCACATCACTGAACAGCTGGGATCTGATCGCCCACTTTGTCAAATTATCACTCAGATCCGTTCGGTGTTTTGAGAAGGCCATTCAAGTGAAGTTTTGACCGGTCGGCCACAAGGTGAAGCCCCAAAACAGTTCCAGAGAAATTTAGGCTTGACTGGTCTTCTTTCGGGGGTTCTCACACGAATGCTGACAAAGTCTCCCCCTGGCTGCTAGCATACGAATGTTCCCCCTGTTCGGTAGTTTAGGTCTCCCGAACGTCGTTCTCATACTGGTTCGGGAAGTTTTATGGGCAGCGGTATCAGTTTCCCGGGTGTTCGCGAGGTAGAGTAACCGAAATTAGTTCCGGATCGTCGACGACCATTTACCACTGCCCGCATTCGAAAGACAAAATGGCTGCCGTTTGTTTGCACACATGCGTTCGGTAATACAAATGGCGGCCACACAGGGGAAACACAACCGACCAAGCGAGTTGCGGTAAACAGCCAGGGTTGGTCGGTTGTTAAAAGATGCAAACCCATGGGCCACACAGATGGGGGTTCGGTAAATGAACGGGGGGGGGGGGTAAACAAAGGGGATGAAAAAGGGTATTACAAACGTTTATTCTGCTACATGGTTATCTACTAGACTGCCCCTAGTGGTTATCTACTAGACAGCACCTAGTGGTTATCTACCAGACTGCCCCATGTGGGTATCTTACTGTGTCACCCACCCTGTGACCCCCCCACACTGTCACCCCCTTACTCTGTCACCTTGTCCTGTCACTCCCCACACACCATCACCCCACCTCACACTGTCACCCCCTAATACTGTCACCCCCTCTCACTCTGTCACCCCCTTTCACCCCCCCTACACTATGTCACCCTCCCTCACAATAGGTCTCCCCCCTCTGTCTCTTCCCTCTTACTCTGTCACACCCCTTACATGAATGTCACCCCCCTCTTACTCTGTCACCCCCCTCTTACTCTGTCACACCCCTTACACTAATGTAACCCTCTCACACTGTCACCCCCTTCTTACTCTGTCACCCCGTACACTATGCCACCCCCTCACACTATGCCACCTCCCTACACTATGCCACCTCCCTACACTATGTCACCCCCACACACTCTGTCACCTCTCTCCGCACACACTGTCACCCCCCCTCCATACACACTATCTCTCCCTCTAAACACACGGGCACCACTCTCCGCACTCTGGCACCCTCCTGCTCTTTTTACAATCACCCTGCCACAGTTACTCCTTTACTCACCCTGTCACCCCCTGAAGTCAATCATTCTACACACTATCATAAAACATAGCTTCGCCATGAACTTAATGCCAAAGGCCACAGGCAGTAACACAAACATATACATGCTCAGAGAAACATGCATACATATACAAAGATACTCACTGCCAGACACACACTCTCAGGCACACACAGGTAGACAATGCAACGACGTATACAAAGACTAGTTCTCTATATCCAGTACTGCAAGCCCGCCGTTCAATATATCTACAGCTTCTTATACACACAAGTCAACTGCTGTTTTTTTCCAATAATGGTGTTAGTGGGGGCCTCATGTATGAGTTTCGCCTAAGGCCTCGCCAAGTCTAGAGCCGCCACTGAACACAGTAAAGGAGGAGACTATATTTAAAAGAAGAAAAACTACCACAACAAGAGGACATAGTCTTAAATTAGAGGGACAAAGGTTTAAAAATAATATCAGGAAGTATTACTTTACTGAGAGGGTAGTGGATGCATGGAATAGCCTTCCAGCTGAAGTGGTAGAGGTTAACACAGTAAAGGAGTTTAAGTATGCGTGGGATCGGCATAAGGCTATCCTAACTATAAGATAAGGCCAGGGACTAATGAAAGTATTTAGAAAATTGGGCAGATTAGATGGGCCAAATGGTTCTTATCTGCCGTCACATTCTATGTTTCTATGTTTCTACATTGTCTCTTTAATAATAAATATTCACCCTGGAAGATACTGGAAATTAGAGACGCGGTCAGATTCTATGCTGTTATTGTGATTATTCCCCCAATTTAGTGTGGGATAGCGACAGAACGAGGGAGACAGACAGACAGAGCGAAGGAGTGAGACAGACAGAGCGAGGGAGAGACAGACAGAGCGAAGGAGTGGGAGAGACAGACAACGAGGGAGAGACAGAGCGAGCGAGGGAGAGACAGAGCGAGGGAGGGAGAGACAGACAGAGAGCGAGGGAGAGACCCACAGAGTGAAAGAGAGACTGGCAGAGAAAGAGAGACAAAATGAGGGAGAGTGAGAGAAAGACAGGCAGAGAGACAGACACACAGAGACAGAGTGAAAGACAGGCAGATAGACAGAGTGAGGGAGAGAGAGAGGAAGAGAGAGTGAGGGAGAGAGAGACAGAGACAGGCAGAGTGAGAAAGACAGGCAGAGTGAGAGAGAAAGAGGCAAATGTTTAGAGAAAAAGAGAGAAAGAAAGGGGATGGCGTGGAGGCAGAGGCAGAAGATAGAGAGAATCTGGGGCTCTGGAAGGAGAGCAAAGAGAAAGCACACAGAGAGACAGACAGACAGGGGACATGATGAGAGTTCACAGAGAGACAGACAGGGGGCATTACGAGAGTTCACAGAGAGACAGACAAAGAGGGCATGGAGAAAGGGCACAGAGAGACAGACAGGGCATGGAAATAGGGCACAGAGAGACAGACAGGGGGCATGATGAGAGTTCACAGAGAGACAGATAGAAAGGGCATGGAGACAGGGCACAGAGAGACAGAGGAGGCATGGAGATGGGGCACAGAGAGACATAGGGCGTGGAAGTAGGGCACAGAGAGACAGACAGGGGGCATGATGAGAGTTCACAGAGAGACAGATAGAAAGGGCATGGAGACAGGGCACAGAGAGACAGAGGAGGTATGGAGACAGGGCACAGAGAGACAGAGAGTAACGACATGGTGACAGGGCACAGAGAGACAGGTAGGGCTTGGAGACAGGGCACAGAGAGACAGAGAGGCTGGAGACAGGGCAACAGAGAGACAGAGAGTAACCCACGTGGTGACAGGGGCTACTGCAGAGACAGGTAGGGGCTTGGAGACAGGGGTACTAGAGAGATAGAGATGGCATGGAGACAAAAGACAGGTCAGAGGGGGGGGCATGATGAGAGTTCACAGAGAGACAGATAGAAAGGGCATGGAGACAGGGCACAGAGAGACAGAGGAGGCATGGAGATGGGGCACAGAGAGACATAGGGCGTGGAAGTAGGGCACAGAGAGACAGACAGGGGGCATGATGAGAGTTCACAGAGAGACAGATAGAAAGGGCATGGAGACAGGGCACAGAGAGACAGAGGAGGTATGGAGACAGGGCACAGAGAGACAGAGAGTAACGACATGGTGACAGGGCACAGAGAGACAGGTAGGGCTTGGAGACAGGGCACAGAGAGATAGAGATGGCATGGAGACAGCGCACAGAGAGACAGAGGGGGCATGATGAGAGTTCACAGAGAGACAGATAGAAAGGGCATGGAGACAGGGCACAGAGAGACAGAGGAGGCATGGAGATGGGGCACAGAGAGACATATAGGGCATGGAGACAGGGCACAGAGAGACAGAGCGCATGGAGACAGGGCACAGAGAGACAGATAGGGCATGGAGACAGGGCACAGAGAGATAGAGATGGCATGGAGACAGCGCACAGAGAGACAGAGAGGGGAATGATGAGAGTTCACAGAGAGACAGATAGGAAGGGCACGGAAACAGGGCACAGAGAGACAGAGAAGGCATGGAGATAGGGCACAGAGACATATAGGGCATGGAGACAGGGCACAGAGAGACAGAGGGCATGGAGACAGGGCACACAGACAGAGGGGGCATGGAGACAGGGCACAGAGAGACAGAGAGGGCATGGAGACAGGGCACAGAGAGACAGAGGGGGCATGGAGACAGGGCACAGAGAGACAGAGGGGGCATGGAGACAGCGCACAGAGAGACAGAGCGCATGGAGACAGGGCACAGAGAGACAGAGAGGGCATGGAGACAGGGCACACAGACAGAGAGGGCATGGAGATAGGGCACAGAGAGACAGAGAGGGCATGGAGACAGGGCACAGAGAGACAGAGAAGGTATGGAGATAGGGCACATGGAAAGGGAAACAGAGGGAGATACAGAGAGAGGGGATCCAGGGCTGGAGATAGACAGTGAAGGACACAGTGACAGGTAACATTTTAAGGAAAGGAGGACACAGTGTTTCTTACCGGTTTGAGGGTATTGTGGAGGCCCATTGTCAGACTATTCACTCACATAGAGACCTGAGCAAAACAAGCAACCCCAGCACCTCCCGCAAGCAACAGCTGTGCCCGCTTCCCAGGGGATGGCAGGGAGGGAGCAGCAAGCAGACAAGGGCACCGTGAATTGGGGGCACAGAGAGAGAACCAGGGGAAACAGAACAGAGAGACAGAGAGCACAGCTCAGCGACAAAGAGAGGGTCAAGAAAGAGAACTAGGGGCACAGAAAGGGAAAGCATGGAAAGAAGTGGGGGGAAGCAAATAGACAAGAAAGGCACAAAGAGAAGTCCAGGAGAAAAGAGCAGATTGAGACAAAAAGGTGTCACAAAGCAGATAAAATGGGCATACACAGTACTACTTCTCACCAGCAGGGGGCACCACTAGTGGGTACAGAGAGAACCTTCTCACCAGCAAGCGGGCACCAATAGTGGGGTACAATGTGAACCTTTTTGCCAGCAGGGGGCACCACTAGTGGGGTACAATGTGAACCTTTTTGCCAGCAGGGGGCACCACTAATGTGAACCTTTTTGCCAGCACGGGGGCACCACTAGTGGGGTACAATGTGAACCTTCTCACCTGTAGGGTGCATCACTAGTGGGAACAGAGTGAACCTTCTCATGAGCAGGGGGCACCAATAGTGGGTAAAGAGTGAACCTTCTCACCAGCTAGCGGGCACCACTAGTGAGTAGAGAGTGTACCTTATCAGCAGAGGGCACCACTAGAGAATGCACCTGTTCATTTTGTGTGAAGGCTTAGTGCTGTATATTGTCTGGATTTTTTCGATTGGTTTTGCCCCTATGGATGCACTATTTACAGGGTTATTTGTCAGGATTTAAAGGGTTTAAAGGGCTACATCATTATTTCACCGAAATCATGTATGGGATAGATACTCCAAAGCAGCACATCTTCTATGGAATCTGGAGCTTAAACCAGGGCTCGTCAAATTCCATGGCGACTAGACATTTTGCCCGGCGCCTGGGATTTGAAGCCTTTAAGCTAAAGGCAGGGTGGGGGAACATAGGAGCCGGCTTGTCCCCCTCTGGAGTGAGGAGGCGGGCCCCCGGGGAAGCGTGCAGACGCCCGCCCGGCGGAGCGTGGACAGACACCCTGGGGACACCATGCCAGTTTTCTGCTGCTTATCTTGCCTTCATGGGTGAGATAATCAATCTTTAAGATCTCTGCTAAACCAATGCTTTGCTGTAGGAAAGCACTGGGAGGCTATTGTGCATGTTCTCTATGGATAACATTCAGCACCTCCATGCAGAACGTGGAGACACTGAGCAAAGGTCTCGCACGCTGTGCAGCACTGACACTGGGCTCTCTAGTGGCGTCTGAGTGACTGTCACTAGAGGTGTTACTAAGAAGCAATATAAAAGATATATTTTATCTGAAAAGGCTACAGGCACCAGAACAACTACATTAAGCTGTAGTGGTTCTGGTGACTATAGTGTCCTTTTAAGAATTGTATATTTCTCGTAAATTAAACTTCGCTAGTTTTAAAAAGCTGTCTCCTAACTTTTTTAGCTGGCTCCTAGATTCCAAACAAATTTGTCAAACCCTGGCTAAAACAATGTAATTCCACCATCTCCCACTGTGTCCACTTCTTGGAGTAACAAGGCCTCCTCAGGCCTGCTCTGAATGGGATGAAAGGTCCGTGTCTCATTAGCTGCTGCTCAGAGAAGTTAAAGGATGTCAGAAACAAGTGATGGATGACAAAAAGAGAGACTATGGCAGATGCTTCCTGCCGCTGTGATGCAAACTACGCCTTCACAATGCTAACGGAATGAAAAAGCCTAGTTAGTCATAGTCCTTGATAGCACTTCCATAGATAAAGAATGTTTGTGAAGTAGATACAAATAATTCTTAATCTTTAATCTCACTTGTCTCCAGGTCACAGCTGTTTTATAAAAGCGGTAGGAAGTGTCTGCCATGATCACACTTCTCGTCAATCTATCTCTAGCTTGTGACATCCTTCAGCTTCTCTGAGCGTCTAATGAGAGACACAGACCATCCTTCAGCCCAACTAGTGCAGACTTGAGGAGACCTCGTTACAGACACTCTGCTGACTGACTGAGTTTTGTATGTGTGCTGTGTGTATGGGTGAGTGTATTAATATGTATGTGTGCTGTGTGTATAGGTGAGTGTATTAATATGTGTGTGTGCTGTGTGTCTAGGTGAGTGTATTAATATGTATGTGTGCTGTGTGTATAGGTGAGTGTATTAATATGTGTGTGTGCTGTGTGTATGGGTGAGTGTATTAATATGTATGTGTGCTGTGTGTATAGGTGAGTGTATTAATATGTATGTGTGCTGTGTGTATGGGTGAGTGTATTAATATGTATGTGTGCTGTGTGTATAGGTGAGTGTATTAATATGTATGTGTGCTGTGTGTATGGGTGAGTGTATTAATATGTATGTGTTCTGTGTGTATAGGTGAGTGTATTAATATGTGTGTGTGCTGTGTGTATGGGTGAGTATTAATATGTGTGTGTGCTGTGTGTATGGGTGAGTGTATTAATATGTGTGTGTGCTGTGTGTATGGGTGAGTGTATTAATATGTGTGTGTGCTGTGTGTATAGGTGAGTGTTGCTGTGTGTATAGGTGAGTGTATTAATATGTGTGTGTGCTGTGTGTCTAGGTGAGTGTATTAATATGTATGTGTGCTATGTGTATAGGTGAGTGTATTAATATGTGTGTGTGCTGTGTGTATGGGTGAGTGTATTAATATGTATGTGTGCTGTGTGTATAGGTGAGTGTATTAAAATGTATGTGTGCTATGTGTATGGGTGAGTGTATTAATATGTATGTGTGCTGTGTGTATAGGTGAGTGTATTAATATGTATGTGTGCTGTGTGTATGGGTGAGTGTATTAATATGTATGTGTGCTGTGTGTATAGGTGAGTGTATTAATATGTGTGTGTGCTGTGTGTATGGGTGAGTGTATTAATATGTGTGTGTGCTGTGTGTATGGGTGAGTGTATTAATATGTGTGTGTGCTGTGTGTATAGGTGAGTGTATTAATATGTGTGTGTGCTGTGTGTATAGGTGAGTGTATTAATATGTATCTGTGCGTATGTTTAAGTGTGTGTATCAATTTGTGTATATGTTTTGCTTAAAAAAGGGGTTGTGTATTTGTTTTTATGTGTGAATAGTAACCCCTTCAGGACTGGACTGTTTTGGCCATGTTGTACGTTAAAGGGACACTATAGTCACCATAACAGCTTATAGAATTTGTTCTGGTGAGTAGAATCATTCCCTTT
>OW240912.1:425945796-425957606 GCA_933207985.1 Pelobates cultripes
GTAAAATTGCCATTGACACTCTGTGCCTCTTCCCTTCCCAGATGAATGAGGCGCATAATTTCTGTAAGACTTTACAGTATTGTATGGGAATTTTTAAAGGTAACATTCTAAATATGTAAAGAATGCGGGGGAGTATCATCATTTTATAAGCATTTATTTTCCCCATCCATGAAAGCATCACGTTTCCATTTGTTCATTTCTGTTTTACAGAGTGATATAAGGGGGTTATAGTTTCACTGTCGCAGGTATTGAAGAAGCTATTTTTACCCCTAGGTATGTGATGGATGTTGATCTCCAGTCAAATTCAAATGTGTTGCATAGGGAATCTATTAATGGTTTAGGAAGACCTACTGGCAGGGTTTGAGTTTTGTCTTGGTTTAGTCAGTAATGAGAGACTTCTCCAAATTGTTGCAACAGATTTATTAGATGGGGTATAGATTGTTGCGGTTTAGAGAGAGTTACAAATATATAATCGGCAAAAAGCGCCATGTATATTAATGCCTTGGATGTCATTGTGTGTTCGGATCTTATGCGATAAAGGCTCCAGAGATAAAATATATAAGAGGTGTGAAAGCGGGCACCCCTGCCGGGTCCTGTTTGTGATTGCGAATGGCTGAGACATGAACCCCCCACTTCAATCATATATGTCCAATTTAGTCGATCAAAGGCCTTTTTGGCGTCCAGGGCCAAAAATAGGCCCTCTGATCCGCTCTTGTGAAGTGTGGACACTATGTTTAGGATTTTCCTGGTATTATCAGAACCCTGGTGCCCCTTCACGAATCCGGATTGATCGTTATGTATAAGTTTGTGGAGGATCGATGTTAATCTATTACTAAGAAGTTTTGCATAAATTCTGGCATCACCATTGAGTAAAGAGATGGGTCTGAAATTCTTGCATTGTGTCGGGGATTTGCCTGGCTTAGGAAGGGTTGAAATTTGGGCTACTAACATCTCCTCTGGGAGGGTGCCCTTCACAGCGCTCTGATTAAGGACCCCTAGAAGGTGTGGTGAAATGATAGAGGAGAAGGTTTGGAAGTATGCATTGGAGAGACCGTCGGGTCCTGGGGACTTGTGAGCCAGGAGTTGAGAAATGGTGTTTGTTAGTTCTTCTTATGTGAAGGGGCGTTGTAAAAGGTTCCGATCCTCCTCGGTCAGTCCAGGTAAGTTTATGTCCCTGAGGAAGTTATCTATCGTTTTAGGGGTAGGGATAGTCATGTTGGGATCGTTCTTAAGGTTGTATAATTCTCCGTAATTGTGGCGAAACCAACCTCGCCACTGTGAACTGGAGAAGCCTGGTTGCTCGCCTGCTCCCTTTGGACTATGGCCCTGCAGGTTAAACTGTTTATTTCCCCTGCAGAAAGGCTTATTTGTGTGATCTGAGTGCCATTCATCTAATAATGTGCACTCAGATCCCAGCTATCTGGGGATATGTGAAATGTCTGTGTGTTATGTGTAAAATGTGACTTTATGTATTTTAAAGTGTTTTGTGTCTTTTTGCAACCATGTGCTTAATGGAGTCTTGTGTCTGTCCTGGGAGATAATTGAATTACTTATCTCCAGGATAGAAGACTCTGAAACTGGTTTGGGCCGGAAAGCCATGCTTCATTTAGTCACAAAGGACTTTCCCTTAACTTTTGAACCCCTGGTCTGATTCGTGCCATTTTTTAATATGTTGTTCCCCTGAATGGATTGATTGTGAATATGTAATTTTATGTGAATGTGATGTATGGTTTTAGAGTTATGAAAGTTGGGTAGAAAGTATGTTTTAACTGTATGTATAATTGAGTTTCCTCTCAGGATAAGGGGAGGGAATATGTGGGATGTAACTGTGATGTGATTGGTTGTTTTGTAACGCCCTGTGGGCTGTACTATGTTTGTGGATTGGGAATAAAAGAGACTGTATGTGACAGTACAGGGAGTTCCTGTTTTAACTCTCAAAGTGAAGTGTCGTCTCATTATTGGGGGAAGGATTTATTGTATGCTGTTCCAGTTTGACTGCTAGGAGAGTAAACCTATTCGTATGGTTCCTATTCAACTGTCTACAGCATTCATATGCTTGAGAGAAGGTATACGCTTCTCTGGTTCGGTGATTGTGGTGTCGGCTGCAGTGCTTGGAGTCCTCAGGAAGCGCTAGTAGCATCTTTCAACGGAGGTACCCAGTCGGGGTGCCAGGTGATCCGTTACATTGGTGGCAGCGGTGGGATGGCGTCCTAGTGCGAGGTAAAGCAGCTCAGAGACACAGTTCGTTTGGATTTACAAATTGAGGGCAACGCTAGCACACGTGCAGCGACCCTGGGAGCAGAGGTATCCAGCAACTTGGAGCAGACAAGTATGGAAGGCTCTGGCGACGATTGGATGGCCGAGGTGAGGCAGCGAGTGGCCCAGTATGGGGATGATTTACCCATGGAGGTACGCCGGGTGATCTGGAACCAGGTCACGGCCGAGCGAAACACAAGGCTGGCCCGAGAATTCCGGCTGGCGAAAGAGAGAGAGTATGCTCAGCGGAAGGAGTGTTACAACAGCCGAGTAGAGGCTGCATCCGAGGAGGCTAGCCGTCTCCCCCTGAGGCGGCCGCAGGAACCCGAAGTAGGGGTCCTCATAGACTGGTCCTGTGAGAAACCACAACAGGCAGGTGGAGATGGGACCGGCCCAGATCCCCAGCAGCAGCCGCAGTTGCCAGGTGCGGAAGCAGGTGGTCCTTACTCACAAATGTTGAGGGACCTCACAGACTGGTCCTGGGAAGACCCACAGATGGCAGGTGGAGATGGGACGGCGGTCTCTCAACCGGCCCTACAGGGATGCTGGGCGGTCGGCCCAGATCTCCAGTGGCAGTATGTACCCCAGGGAGCTGAAGGTGCAGTCCTTCCTCCCCAGCGGCAGTGTGCACCCCAGGGAGCTGAAGGTGCAGTCCTTCCTCCCCAGCGGCAGTGTGTACCCCAGGGAGCTGAAGGTGCAGTCCTTCCTTCCCAGCGGCAGTGTGTACCCCAGGGAGCTGAAGGTGCAGTCCTTCCTCCCCAGCGGCAGTGTGTACCCCAGGGAGCTGAAGGTGCCGTCCTTCCTCCCCAGCGGCAGAGTGTCCTGCAGGGAGCAGAGACCGTCAGTCTCGCACCCCAACCACAGGAAAAAATAATGAAAGGGGAGACAGCTGGTCCCCCTCTCCACCAGCAGAGAGAGTGTCAGGGAGAGGAGCCTGATACCCCCTCTCCCCAGCGGCAGTTTACAGTTCAGAGAGAGGAGCTTGTTACACCCTCTCTCCAGCGGCAGCCTAACCCAGCAAGGGGAGATGTTACACCCCCAACAGTGCAGATGGGACTGTAGTCTCTGCACTTACAGCACAAGGGGTAGGGACAGTCGGTCCTGTTCCCCAGCCACAGAGCGGTGTATCCAGAGGGGAGACAGTCGGTCTCTCCCTCCCACAACCAGGCTCCCACCAGGCTACTTCCGTGGTAGCACTGGTATCAGGGCAGAGTACCGCTGGTCTCTGCCCACTCAGCAACCCACCAAGGCAGCCTAACAGTTGCCCACACAGTCGTGGTGAGGCACCTGGACATGGACAAAGTTCTCCTCTACCCAGGTGTAGTAACCAGTTATTGTGGGTGGGCTGTACTGCTGTTTCTGTTTTGTGGGTGGGTTGCTGGACTAACCAGGACACTGACCGGCAGGAGGTCAGATACCCTGTTAGTCTAGTTGGTAAAGGGGAGAAGTGTGGCGAAACCAACCTCGCCACTGTGAACTGGAGAAGCCTGGTTGCTCGCCTGCTCCCTTTGGAATATGGCCCTGCAGGTGAAACTGTTTATTTCCCCTGCAGAAAGGCTTATTTGTGTGATCTGAGTGCCATTCATCTAATAATGTGCGCTCAGATCCCAGCTATCTGGGGATATGTGAAATGTCTGTGTGTTATGTGTAAAAGGTGACTTTATGTATTTTAAAGTGTTTTGTGTCTTTTTGCAACCATGTGCTTAATGGAGTCTTGTGTCCGTCCTGGGAGATAATTGAATTACTCTCCAGGATAGAAGACTCTGAAACTGGTTTGGGCCAGAAAGCCATGCTTCATTTAGTCACAAAGGACTTTTTACTAACTTTTGAACCCTTTGTCTGATTTGTGCCATTTTTGAATATGTTGTTCCCCTGAATGGATTGATTGTGAATATGTAATTTTATGTGAATGTGATGTATGGTTTTGGAGTTATGAAAGTTGGGTAGAGAGTATGTTTTAACTGTATGTATAATTGAGTTTCCTCTCAGGATAAGGGGAGGGAATATGTGGGATGTAACTGTGATGTGATTGGTTGTTTTGTAACGCCCTGTGGGCTGTACTATGTTTGTGGATTGGGAATAAAAGAGACTGTATGTGACAGTACAGGAGTTCCTGTTTTAACCCTCAAAGTGAAGTGTCGTCTCATTATTGGGGGAAGGATTTATTGTATGCTGTTCCAGTTTGACTGCTAGGAGAGTAAACCTATTCGTATGGTTCCTATTCCACTGTCTACAGCATTCATATGCTTGAGAGGATTCATATGCTTCTCCGGTTCGGTGGTTGTGGTGTCTGCTGCAGTGCTTGGAGTCCTCAGGAAGCGCTAGGAGCATCCTTTAACGGAGGTACCCAGTCGGGGTGCCAGGCGATCCGTTACATTAGTGTGGCAAAACCGACCTCGCCACGTGTCCTTGGAGGGGGCTGCTTGCCCGCCTCTTGCCTTTGGACTATGGCCCTGCAGGTTAAACTGTTTATTTTCCCTACCTATGATAATTGTATTTTCCTGTGTGTACAGATAATTAGTTTACAGGTAGAGGGGAGGGCTATGTGTGGGATGTAACTATTGTGTGATTGGTTAATGTACGTTACTGTGTGTGTCCCTTCCCTTCATGGGAGCACCTAATAAAAAGGGCTGCAAGCTAGCAGCCAGAGAGTTCTATTTTTACCCTCAACTTGAGTTCTGTCTCTTATTGGGGGAATCTGCTACAAGGGATTGCTATGCTAGGCATATTCCCTTGCTATAATCACTGAGCTCTTGTAAGAGCTTGTTCCTGCTTCGTTCTGAAGGGAGGTAGCTGCAGTCTGCGGTGCTTATGGCGTCTGGTGGAGTGCTTGGAGTCCTCTGGAAGCGCTAGGAGCATCTTTCAACGGAGGTACCCAGTCGGGGTGCCAGGTGATCCGTTACATTGGTGGCAGCGGTGGGATGGCATCCTAGTGCGAGGAGAAGCAGCTCGGAGACACCGGTAACGTGTGGAGTTGTGCAGCGTCCTTATCGTCAGCAACATAATGGAACCAGCAGTGGCTACAGCAAGCATGGCGTATAGCTACTCCATACTAGAGTTTGGCACGATGGTAGGGTTGCACCTGAAGTTTTACGGACCCAATCCATCGGAGAAATACGTGCGGTTCGTGTGGGACATGGTGACCCGGAACCTACAACACAGGGCGTTGAGGGAAGGCCAGTGGGCACGTTGGGAGAAACTCCAGCCACAGGTAGAGTGGGATGAGGAAGAAACCGAGGTGGCCGGTGGAGATGGGACCGAGGTCTCTCTACCGGCCCTACAGGGATGCTGGGCACCCGGCCCAGATCCCCAGCGGCAGTATGTTTTACAGGGAGGGGAGACAGTCGGTCTCACTCCCCAGCGGCAGAATGTGTTATTGGAGGAAGAGACAACCGGTCTCCCTCCCCAACAGCAACCAGAGGTACCCGAGGTAGAGGACCTCATAGACTGGTCCTGGGAGGACCCCCTGCAGGCAGGTGGAGATGGGACCGAGATCTCTCCACCGGCCCTACAGGGATGCTGGGCAACCGGCCCAGATCCCCAACTAGAGCTGGAGTTACAGAAAGTGGAGAGCATCGACCTCCCCCCCCAGCAGCAGCCGGAGTACCAGGGGGAGGTAAGTGATATTTCTCCTCCCCAGCCAACTCCTTTGTTCCCTGACCCCCCAGCAGAAGAGCTGGCAACTGGGCAGAGCGCCGCTGGCCTCTGTCCTCCCTTGTTTCCTTCCCCTGAGCCTGACTTTCTACAGGCTGCCCCAGCGGAAGGTGCCATCCTTCCTCCCCAGCGGCAGTGTGTACCCCAGGGAGCTGAAGGTGTCGTCCTTCCTCCCCAGCGGCAGTGTGTCCTGCAGGGAGCAGATACCGTCAGTCTCACACCCCAGCAGCAGGACAAAATAATGAAAGGGGAGACAGCTGGTCCGCCTCTCCACCAGTAGAGAGAGTGTCAGGGAGAGGAGCCTGTTAACCCCTCTCCCCAGCGGCAGTTGACAGTCCAGAGAGAGGAGCTTGTTACACCCTCTCTCCAGCGGCAGCCTAACCCACCAGGGGGAGATGTTGAGCCCCGCAACTGTGCAGATGGGACCGTAGTCTCTGCGCTTACAGCCCAAGGGGTAGAGACGGTCGGTCCTGTTCCCCAGCCCCAGAGCTGTGTACCCAGAGGGGAGACGGTCGGTCTCCCCCTCCCACAACCAGGCTCCAATCAGGCTACTTCGGTGGTAGCGCTGGCACCAGGGCAGAGTACCGCTGGTCTCTGCCCACTCAGCAACCCACCAAGGCAGTCTACCAGCTCCCCACACAGCCGTGGTGAGGCACCTGGACATGGACAAGTTGCTACTTTATCCAGGTGGAGTAAACATTTATTGTGGGTGGGCTGTACTGCTGTTTGTGCTTCGTGGGTGGGTTGCTGGACTAACCAGGGCACTGACCGGCAGGAGGTCAGATACCCTGTTAGTCTGGGGGGCAAAGGGGAGAAGTGTGGCAAAACCGACCTCGCCACGTGTCCTTGGAGGGGGCTGCTTGCCCGCCTCTTGCCTTTGGACTATGGCCCTGCAGGTTAAACTGTTTATTTTCCCTACCTATGATAATTGTATTTTCCTGTGTGTACAGATAATTAGTTTACAGGTAGAGGGGAGGGCTATGTGTGGGATGTAACTATTGTGTGATTGGTTAATGTACGTTACTGTGTGTGTCCCTCCCCTTCATGGGAGCACCTAATAAAAAGGGCTGCAAGCTAGCAGCCAGAGAGTTCTATTTTTACCCTCAACTTGAGTCCTGTCTCTTATTGGGGGAATCTGCTACAAGGGATTGCTATGCTAGGCATATTCCCTTGCTATAATCACTGAGCTCTTGTAAGAGCTTGTTCCTGCTTCGTTCTGAAGGGAGATAGCTGCAGCCTGCGGTGCTTATGGTGTCTAGTGGAGCGCTTGGAGTCCTCTGGAAGCGCTAGGAGCATCTTTCAACGGAGGTACCCAGTCGGGGTGCCAGGTGATCCGTTACAGTAATAGATTGCAAACTTAGACACAATACCTTGCGGGTCTAATATATGCTCCCCCCCCCCATCTTCCAGGTAGGCAATCCTGGAGGTGACCATTTTATGTTTAAGTTGGGACGCCAGTTTTGCGCCTGCTCTGTTGCCATTGGCAAAAAAGTTATGTTTGGCCCTGCGAACGGTGTATGTTGTTTTTGCTAGCTCTAGAGTCCTTAGTCGGGATTGAAGCTGCAATAATTACGCATGTGTAGTGGAATTTGGGTCTCTTTTATTAGAGGGTGTCATTTGGGCAATTTCGGCTATTAATGAGTTGTAAGTTTTATGAAGCTGCCTCGGATGCATGCTTTATGAGCTAACCAGATATGTTCGATGGAGAAATCCTCAACAGTGTTTTCTTTAACCCCTTAAGGACACAGCTTCAGAAGCTGGACATACCCTTAAGGACACAAGCAATTTTTGTATTTTTTGCTGTTTGTGTTCAACTGCAATTTGCATCTCTCTCGTTTATTGTACCAACACATATTATATACCGTTTTTTAGACAAAAAAAGGGCTTTAATTTGATGTGACATACATATATCAAATCTCATTTATTACAAAAAAAAATGCAAAATAATGGGGAAAAAAAACATGTTTTGGCAATAATAATGTGTGCATAATATGTCCAGCTTAGGAAAAGTAATTCAAAATCAATTCATTTATATGGCTTGATTTACAAAGTACATAATATGTGTAGGATTTCAGTTTATTTTGAAAGTTACAGGCCACAAACTACAAGGTCTAAAATAAAATTTCAATGTGAAACAATTTTAGAAGTTAATATGTTTGTCTTAGAAGGTTTTTTTTGTAAATATACTTTTTATTTCGTTATTAGGTAACAGTGAGGCTCGCAGGCCTCTGAATAGAGCAATAATATAACATTTGTTAGCATTGGTTTTAAAGAGTGCTGCAAAGAGGCCCACAAAGTTGATGGACACGCAGGTCCCTTGTATCTTATGCTTTTGTAAGTAAGTTTTGACCTTTGGGATGGGTCTCTGTCAGCAAAGACACCTCTATGGTGCGCTATGTCATCTCTTAGTGGCGGTGGGGTAGAAACCTTCAGTTCTGTTCATGTATGTTTAAGTATGGGCTTGCAGGTCCCGGCTAGGTCACTGTTCCGTTGTGGGGGTCTAGTAGGGTGTCTGTTTCCCTTCTAACTATGTGTTTCTATCGTCATTCCAATGTCGTCTCCCCCCGATTAGCTAGAATCTGTGCAGGGTGTGTGGTGTCCTTTGTGTCCCTATCTGTTTATCCCTTAATATGTGCCTAGGGCTGTAGTAGGGTTGTCAGTTTTCCTCACCGGGTGATTCTCAGTTGGGTAGTGGGCTTTGATGTTGTATTTCTCCTGGTGTGCCTTTTTGGTTGTGGTTTCCTGCTGGTCCCTATCATGTCTTTTAGGTTGCAATCTGTAGGGTTGGGTGGTGGGTGTGGTAGGGACGGGTGGTGTTGGGGGAGGGGTGTATTAGGGGGTCAAGGGTCTGTCATCTTCTGGTCCCTGTAATACGGTGGGCTCTGCCATCTTTTGTGTATGGTTTCTATCAATCTCTGTTGTTGTGAGTGTCATATCGAAGCCTTTGCTGGAATTCGCCCTTTGCTGTCTCTAGAATCCAGTGTGTGCATATGTCCGTGTATGTCATGGGGGCTACCGAGGCTATCATGGTCAGTTCCTCTATCGATCAGAGTTCCTCCATTCGGTCAAACCAGATTTTCAGAGGGGGTTATCTTTTGCTTCCAGAATTGGGGGAGAATTTGTTTGGCTACATTTAGTATTCTGATCGTCATGGATTTCTTATATTTTGATCTGGGAATGGTTGTATGGTGTAAAAGCATTTCAGCCAGTTCCAGTGGGGGGCAGCGCATCAGAAAACTTTTCTAGTATCCAGTGTATCCCCCTCCAGAAGGGTTTGATCATGTCATATTCCCACCAGATGTGTTTTATGGTGCCTTCCTCCTTTTCGCATCTTCAGCATAACTCTGTGTGGTGCGGGTCTATTTTGTGTAGGAGATGTGGTGTCTTGTACCAATGTGTTAGTAACTTAGTTTAACTATTAACTGAGCAGTGATGAGTAAAGTAGCAGATGGAATCCCATTCTGTGTCTGAGAACATTCTATCTAGGGCCGTCTCCCACTTTCCCATAAATAGGGGCTTTTCTGTGGGGGTCTCAGTTTGGAGCATGGAGTATGTGGCGAAACCGACCTAGCCACTGGGCATTGGAGAAGACTGATTGCCCGCCTCCTGCCATGTGACTATGGCCCCTGGGATGTATTGTCCTTTAAAGACATGATTTGGGCATAATGGATTTGTGTTGTGCTGCTGCTGGCCCTTTAAGAATCATCTGGGGACATACTGTGGAGTTACTGGGTTACATTTCATGTATCAGAGGCACATGGTGAGAACAATGGATGAAGCACATGGTGAGAACTATGGATGGCGGCCATTTTAACTCACAGACACTGTGTGGACTTTTCTACACGGTGCCATCTCGCCGGTATTTGGTGCACAGAGACATCGTGCAGTGGTTTTGGACTATACAACAGGGGACACATTATACAGTAATTATTTATCATATAGCCTGTATATGTTCTGTGGAATCTGCATTAAACTGTATCTTCCAAACTACTGAACGGATCTGGGTGAATTTTGGATATGTGGTTCACCCAGATCCCCCGGTTCCCCCGGTTTATGGGGTTATTGCATGTTTTGGGGTCCTTGTGATATGTTTTATAATACTGTATTTCTCTGCCTGTGATAATTATATTAACCATTGTGTTCAGTAATCATATCACAGGCAGAGGGAAGGATTTTGTGTGGGAGTGTCTGTGTGTATTGTATAGATTGGTTGTATTTCAAAACCCTGTGGGCAGTACTATGTTTGTGGATTGTGAATAAAAGAGGCTGTATGTGCCAGTACAGTCAGTTCTACTTCACCCTCAATCTGAGTCCTGTCTCTTTTAATGGAGGGAATCTGCTACAAGGGATTGCTATGCTCTGCATATTCCCTTGCTATAATCACTAAGCTCTTGTAAGAGCTTGTTCCTGCTTCACTCTCTTGGAGGAGAGGTTCACCCACTGGAACCTGGAGCCTTGTCGTAGGTCCAGGGTGGGTAGGAGACGGCGAGACCCAAGCAAGCTGCGGCGGTTCGTGGGGTCTACGGTGGTTGTGGTGTCTTGCGGAGCGCTTGGAGCATTCTTCAACGGAGGTACCCAGTCAGGGTGCCAGGCGATCCGTTACAGAGTACAATAAGGAAACTCTGTGTGGAACTGGGTCCGGGTGTTGGCAGATCTTTTCGAATAGAGTTTGGTCCCTAGTGAGTGCTGGTCCCTGGGGCAGGGTGAGGACAAAGTCGGTCAATTGGGCATGTTTAAATTCTTGCATGAAGGTAGGGGGGGGTCTCCCCTATCATGTCTCTTAGTGGTCTGCATCTCCCTCCCTGTAGTATATGGTGTAAGCATGGTGAGGGGACTGGGAGAATATCTTTAAATGCCTTTGGGTCTAGTCCAGGTCGGAAGTCATCGTTGTGGGTCAGTGGCAGCAGAGGGGAGGGGTACGGTGCCAGGTTCCTTGCTTTCGCAGCCCTCCACCATACGCCCAGGGTGTGTTTTGTGTATATGGACATTTCCCACCTGTCCACAGTGTCACGGCCCCAGGGCAGTTCCGAAATCAGTCTGCCCGCCTCCACTACCTTTCATAGCTTATTTAGTCTATCTTTTGACCACTCCGCTACCCTCAAGAGGTGTGTGGCTACATAGTATAAGTGGAAGTCTGAGAGGGCTAGGCCCCCTCTGTCCTTAGGTTGCATTAGTGTGGCAAGTTGTAATCTGGGTCGTCAGTTATTCCAGATATATTTAGTCATTGCAGTTCTAAGAGTATTGAAAAATGTTCTGGGTATTGTGATGGGAATGGCCTGGAGGAGATACAGGAGGTGTGGGAGGAAATTCAAATTTACTACCTGGACTCTTCCCAGCCACGATATGTGTGAGAACGACCAATTCCTCATATCCCTTTGAAACGTCTGTAGTGTGTTGGTGAAGTTTTCACGGAACAGGTTCCCACTCCTTCTGGTCAGCCACATTCCCAGATACCTGATCTTGTGGTTGGACCACTGGAATGGATAGCTTCGACGTAGGGGTCCGGCTCGTTTAGCCGGCACACTGACGTTCAGGATGTATGACTTGGTGTGGTTTATTTTCAGGTTGGAGATGTCTCTTGTAATGGACCGTTTCAGCACACAAGGGATTAAAACCGTTTACGCGATCGTCCCCTTTCAGAGATGCAGGCACAGCTACTGTAGAACACCAAACTCCCGAACCGCATGTAAGGGAATACTCCAAACTCCCGAACGGCATACAATATAACACTCCAAACTCACGAACTGGAACCATACGAATAGCTGCTAGCAGACGAATAGGAAAAGCACCCAAGCGGCTTACACTCCTAGCAATCAGTCTCTATCAGCATTCAGTAAATCCCCCCAAAGAAGAGACAAGGCTCCGCGTTGGGGGTCAAGCAGTGGTCTGTTTAGTGAGGG
>OW240912.1:425978789-425990306 GCA_933207985.1 Pelobates cultripes
AGACAAATAAGTCAATGGGACCTGATGGAATACACCCAAAGCTATTAAAAGAGCTTAGTGGTGCACTAGCAAAACCATTAACAGATTTATTTAACCAATCATTGTTAACAGGAGTAGTCCCAGAAGATTGGAAGTTAGCGAATGTTGTGCCCATTTACAAGAAAGGTAATAGGGAGGAGTCGGGCAACTATAGGCCAGTAAGCCTACTTCAGTAGTGGGGAAAGTGATGGAAACCATGTTAAAGGATAGGATTGATGAACATCTAAAAACACATGGATTTCAAGATCAGAGACAACATGGGTTTACTTCAGGGAGATCATGCCAAACCAATCTTATTGATTTTTTTGATGTGGTAACTAAAATTATAGATCAGGGTGGTGCAGTAGACATTGCTTACCTAGATTTCAGTAAGGCTTTTGACACTGTTGCACATAGAAGGCTTATCAATAAACTGCAATCTTTAAGTTTGAATTCAAATATTGTTGAATTGGTAAGGCAGTGGCTGAGTAACAGGCAACAGAGGGTTGTAGTTAATGGAATATATTCGAAGCTTGGACTTGTCACCAGTGGGGTACCTCAGGGATCTGCACTTGGACCCATTCTCTTTAATATTTTTATTAGTGATATTGCAGAAGGTCTTGATGGTAAGGTATGTCTTTTGCTGATGATACTAAGATATGTAACAGGGTTGATGTTCCAGGAGGGATAAGCCAAATGACAAATGATTTAGGTAAACTAGAAAAATGGTCAGAATTGTGGCAACTGACATTTAATGTGGATAAGTGCAAGATAATGCATCTTGGACGTAAAACCCAAGTGTGACGAGAAGTGCCCTTCAGCCACTTGGTCCTGGAGAGGCCTACTTGCCAGCCTCCTCCCCTGTGACTATGACTCTTTTATGTATTTGGCTTTAAAGCCCCTAGTCTACCTTCAGACAGACTATTTATGTAGGCTGCTTTATTTATCTTATGTTTTAGTCACCCTGTACCCATTATAGGTGCAGGGTGTGTGTGTAATGTAATTGTTTATAGTGTGTGTGTATGTACTGTGTAATGTATTGCCTGCTCTCTTGTATTGCTGAGGTTTGCTACCAACTAGGTGGGTTTGGCTATGGAGCTGGTCTAGTGCCCTCTGTTGGTAGCAACAGCAATATGCACTACCTGAATTGCAAGACTGGTTCATTTGCATATTCGGGTAGATTTGCATATTGCTAATTCTGCAGGCAGGTGAGATATTTACTGTTAAATATTGTCTCTCCCCACCCCTTTAAAAACGTGCCATTGTGTTGTGATAAGTCACTGTGTGTTTCTTGATATGGTTTGACTGTTTGTGATTTTATTGAGGTTTCACAACAATGTTATTGTGGTGACTGTATTGGCTGGTCCCAAGGGAATAAAGGTTTTGACAGTTCTTCTTGATCCCTCTAAACGTAGCCTTGTCTCGTTATTGGAGGGAGCTTTTATAATCACACTGAGCTTGAGTCACTTAGCTCTTTTAAGAGCTTGTTCCTGACACGCTCTCCTTGGAGGAGGGGTCTTCACCACACAGTCCTGGATGCTGGAGGTTCATACAGGGTGGAAGGGAGAGGTCTTTCCCACACAGTCCTGGAGGACAGAAGCTGATCCAGGGTGGAAGGAAGACGGGCGCAGACTCCAGTCCAGGGATAATGGCGGGTTGTGAGTCTGGTGGTTGTGGTGGGCGCCCTGCCTGCTGCAGCTTTGGAGTCCCTAGGAAGCGCTTAGGAGCATCCACAACGGAGGGTACTCGATCGGAGTACAGGGAGCTCCGCTACACCAAGGGCAGAGTACAGAAATTTGATAGAGTCCTAACCTCAACATCTGAGGAAAGGGATTTAGGGTGATTATTTCTGATGACTTAAAGGTAGGCAGACAATGTAATAGAGCAGCAGGAAATGCTAGCAGAATGCTTGGTTGTATAGGGAGAGGTATTAGCAGTAGAAAGAGGGAAGTGCTCATGCCATTGTACAGAACACTGGTGAGACCTCACTTGGAGTATTGTACACAGCACTGGAGACCGTATCTTCAGAAGGTTATTGATACCTTAGAGAGGGTTCAGAGAAGGGCTACTAAACTGGTTCATGGATTGCGGGATAAAACTTACCAGGAAAGGTTAAAGGATCTTAACATGTATAGCTTGGAGGAAAGACGAGACAGGGGGGATATGATAGAAACATTTAAATATATAAAGGGAATCAACACAGTAAAGGAGGAGACTATATTTAAAAGAAGAAAAACTACCACAACAAGAGGACATAGTCTTAAATTAGAGGGACAAAGGTTTAAAAATAATATCAGGAAGTATTACTTTACTGAGAGGGTAGTGGATGCATGGAATAGCCTTCCAGCTGAAGTGGTAGAGGTTAACACAGTAAAGGAGTTTAAGCATGCGTGGGATAGGCATAAGGCTATCCTAACTATAAGATAAGGCTAGGGACTAATGAAAGTATTTAGAAAATTGGGCAGACTAGATGGGCCGAATGGTTCTTATCTGCCGTCACATTCTATGTTTCTATGTATGTTTCTATGCTCAGGCGGCTGCAGCATGAGGGGGGCTCCCTAGTCCACCTAACAGGTAGTGCCGGCCCTGTTTTGGATCATGGCAAAGACCTGTAGCTTATATGTCCAAACAGTTGGATGCAGTGGCCAGTGGTCTTCCACCTTGTCTGCGAGCAGTGGCCACTGTTGCCCTGTTTGTAGCAGAGGCTGACAAGCTTACATTGGGTCAGGAACTCTACGTGCGAGTACCCCATGCAGTACAGATCCTATTGGATTACAAAGGAAATTATTGGTTTAGCAACAGTCGAATGACCAAATATCAGGCTATGTTATGTGAAAATCCAAGAGTACACCTCAAGACTGTCAATAATTTGAATCCAGCTACCCATCTGCCTCAGACTACTGAAAGTCAACATGATTGTTTGGAGATAATGGATGAAGTGTTTTCAAGCAGGCCTGATCTTCAGGATTTCCCCATCCAGAATCCGGACATACAGTTTTATACGGATGGTAGTAGTTATGTGAAAGAAGGTATACGTTATGCAGGGTATGCGGTAACAACCATAGACAAGGTGACAGAAGCACGGCCACTGTCGAAAGGGACATCAGCACAGAAGGCGGAATTGATTGCATTAACAAGGGCCTTGCAATTAGCTGAAGGGTTGAGAGTGAATATTTACACAGATTCGAAATACGCTTTTCTAACCACCCATGCCCATGGAGCATTGTATAAAGAATTGAATTGAATTCAGAAGGGAAAGAAATCAAGTATGCAGCAGAAATACTCCAACTATTAAAGGCGGGATGGGAAACGAAGGAAGTCGGTATTATACATTGCATGGCACATCTGAAATCTGATAGTGATGTAGTAAAAGGAAATCGCATGGCCAATAGTGCAGCAAAACATGCCGCTGAATCCGGGCAAGAGGAATATGTGGGGTATGTTGCTGCCCTTGTGCCAGCACCTCTGTCTCAATGGACTCTGATATATACAACCCAAGAGATGGAGTGGTTGAATACTGAAGCTGGGAAATACTTGGAGAATAATTGGTATCAGTTAGAAGATGGAAGAATAGTTATTCCGACATCTCTGGCTATAGAGATTGTTCAGAACTTCCATAATGGTACACTTTCAGGAAGAGATAGTATGGAAGAATCTCTCAGGAAACATCTCTACATACCAAGATTACCCAATCTTACTCAAGCTATTGTTCGAAGATGTGTTGTGTGTGCTTGAAACAATGCAAGACAAAGCCCTGTCAAACCCCTTGGAGTTCAATATATGGGAGGACTCCCAATGTCAGATTTGCAAATAGACTACACTGTAATGCCTAAATCTGGGGGATATCATTACTTGTTGGTAGCTATGTGTACCTACTCAGGTTGGGTAGAAGCTTGTCCAACTCGTACAGAAAAGGCATGAGAAGTTGTACGATTTCTGTTGCGAGAAGTTATACCCAGATATGGACTTCTTTGTTCTATCGGATCAGACAATGGTCCAGCCTTTATCCATCAGTGTTTACAACAATTGACTTATGTGCTTGGTATTAAGTCTGCCGTCACATTCTATGTTTCTATGTATGTTTCTATGCTCAGGCGGCTGCAGCATGAGGGGGGCTCCCTAGTCCACCATACAGCATATAGACCTCAGAGTTCTGGAAAGGTGGAAAGGATGAACAGAACAATAAAAACCCAATTGGCTAATATGTGTCAGGAAACTCAGCTCAAGTGGAATGTCCTTTTGCCAATAGCTCTGTTGCAGATACGTAGTACTCCTACCAGAAGAATGGGTCTGTCTCCCTTTGAAATTGTGTATGGGCGTCCACCTCCCATACTCAGTAATCTAAGGGGGGACTTGAATCAGTTGGGTCAAAGAATTACTCGGCAGCAGCTTGTAGAGTTTGGTAAAACTATGGAGGAAGTACAGAAATGGGTGCAAGATAGGTTACCTGTGAACATATATCCGGGAGATCAAGTGTGGATAAAAGAAGTTCCATTAGGTCCAAAGTGGAGGGGTCCTCCTGCCTTTGGACTATGGCCCTGGGAGATTGGGCCCTTTAAAAACAGTATTCGACCATACCATAGTGTATGTCACTCATTCTGGCCCTTTAAATACAGTGGGGTCATTCGGTACTTGCCCTGTGTGAGCGGTGATACCCCAGATAGCTATGCCATGGAGCCCATTCATATAATGAAAGACTATGGGAAAGACTTTTTTAGCTCCATGGCAATTGAACTGTATGTGTGTGGTCTGAGCACCATTCAATAATGTGCGCTCAGACCTAAGCTATCTGGGGATATGTTGCATGTATATGTTTTATGTAGTAATTGTAACATTGTGTAATTTTATGTCTTTTTGCAACCATGTGCTCAATGGAGTCTGCCTCTATCCCTGGATAATTGGATTATTTTCCCATTGTCTCCAGGATAGAGGGCTCTGTAAAACCGGTTTGAGCCAGATAACCATGTGCCAGCCAGGGCCCAAAAGATACTTTTACTAACTTTTGAACCCCTGGTCTGATTCATGCCATTTTCTAATATGTTGTTCCCCTGAATGGATTGATTGTGAATATGTAATTTTATGTGAATGTGATGTACGGTTTTAGAGTTATGAAAGTTGGGTAGAAAGTATGTTTTAACTGTGTAATTGAGTTTCCTCTCAGGATAAGGGGAGGGAATATGTGGGATGTAACTGATATGTGATTGGTTGTTTTATACCTCCCTGTGGGCGGTCCTGTATTTGAAAAGACTGTAATAAAAACCAGGCTGGGTGTGCCAGCACCTCAGACCACTGCTTGACCCTCAACACGGAGCCTTGTCTCGTTCTTGGGGGGATTCACTGTATGCTGTTAGAGACTGATTACCAGGAGTGTAAGCTGATTGTCTGCTTTTCCTGTTCGTCTGCTAGCAGCTATTTGGGAGGTTCCAGTTCGGGAGTTGGAGTGCTATTTTGTATTCAGTTCGGGAGTTTGGTGTTCTGCAGTAGCTGTGCCTGTATCTTTGGAAAGGGGGCCGATCGCCTAAATGGTTTTTACCTTTTGTGCAAAACGGTCCGTTACAATCAGAAAAAAGACAATCCTTGCAGCCCTCACAATCGGGAAGCTGAGGTGCCGTCGCACGGTCAAAGAGTAGAAATGAGGACTTAATAATATGTTATATTATGTGTTTAGGCATTTTTGTAATTTTTCAGGAAGGTAAAGGTGAGGACATACAGAGTTGTGTTAGCTGCATTAAAACTACGAAAACAGGTAACCAAATATCCCAAACTCTCATTTGGCACTCACAGTATACGTGTAGGGGATCTGTATCAAAGTGTAGATATTTAGATATAGATTACAGTGTGTGCAAACCAATATCAGGAGAGCTTAAATGTTTTGATCCCCAATTCCAACCCCGCACAATTTGGTTGGTAATTCGGAACAGTAACTCCCAGGGGACCTTGATAAATAGGACTGTGATAAATACCATACATTCTACGGGCATTCTACTATTTGATGCATGTAAGGCGATCTCTGGTAGTGGAAAACCTTGGAATGTATGTGGTAATCTTAAATGGGAACGAACTTATGGGTCTGTAACGGATCACCTGGCACCCCGACTGGGTACCTCCGTTGAAGGATGCTCCTAGCGCTTCCTGAGGACTCCAAGCACTGCAGCAGACACCACAATCACCGAACCAGAGAAGCGTATACCTTCTCTCAAGCATATGAATGCTGTAGACAGTTGAATAGGAACCATACGAATAGGTTTACTCTCCTAGCAGTCAAACTGGAACAGCATACAATGAATCCTTCCCCCAATAATGAGACGACACTTCACTTTGAGGGTTAAAACAGGAACTCACTGGACTGGCACATACAGCCTCTTTTATTCCCAATCCATAAACTTAGTACTGCCCACAGGGTTTTACATAATAACCAATAACACACATACATTACAGAAAGACACTCCCACACAAAATCCTCCCCTCTCACAGCCAGAGAAATACAGTTTCATAAAACACATCACAGGGACCCCAAAACATGCAATAACCCCATAAAAATCTGTTCAGTACTTTGGAAAATACAGTTAAAGGCAGATTCTGCAGAACATATACAGGCTAAATGAAAAACAATCACTGTATAATAAGTCCCCTGCTGTTTAGTCCAAAACCACTGCACGATGTCTCTGTGCACCAAATACTGGCGAGATGGCACCGTGTTGAAAAGTCCAAACAGTGTCTGTGAGTTAAAATGGCCGCCATCCATTGATCTCACCTCTGATACAGGAAATGGTGGCCACCCAGTAACTCCACAGTATGTCCCCAGATGGTTCTTAAAGGGCCAGCAGTAGCACAACACAAATCCATTATGCCCAAATCATGTCTTTAAAGGGCAATACATCCCAGGGGCCATAGTCACATGGCAGGAGGCTGGCAACCAGGCTTCTCCAGTGCATAGTGGCGAGGTTGGTTCCGCCACAGGGTCTAATGATAAATATTTATGTCACAGTAAAAGATCTACTGATCCTGATTGCCCAAATAGGGATTTTGTTTTTTGTCCATATTGGTCTTTTGTAGGGTGGGCAACCTGGGGGAAAACAGAGATCAAGATATGATTATCCAAAGGTTGCCCACTACACCACACTGTAAGTCTATGGAATGTAATCCTGTCCATATGACCATCTCTAATCCACAACATTTTATTGATAAGTTTGGAAATCTATTTGGGTTCCAAATATATGGCACAGGAGTAGATCCAGGGACTATAATATATGCAGGACTTGAACCTGAGACGATGGCAACTCAAGCTCATCAGGTTTTTCATTCCTTCTATGAGAAGATGAGTGTTGAGGATAAAATTCCCCATAATTTTAAGAACCTATTTATTGATTTGGCTGAGAGTATTGCGGGTAGTCTTAATGTAACTAATTGCTTTGTACTAATATGGGAGACCAGTGGCCATGGGAGGGAAAGGAAAGGCAAAGGTTCTGAGACAGATGAACGACAAATACTTGCTCAGTCTGATCATCGAGTAAGTACTAGAGGTAAATCAGAGTGGCGGTTAAAAATCTCTATTATAGGTCATGCATGTTTAGGCAGGAAAGGGCCATTGTATACCACACCTGTTGGTGAGTTAACATGTCTAGGACAGAAGGCCTATAATGCCGATTGTAGCGGAGAGCTGATTTCCCACAGCTTAACTCCACTGGGATATTAAAAGAATGCAGGAACAAGTAGTAAATCCAAGAGGGTAGCCAGCACAATCAGCAATAAAAACCAACAGTATCCTTTCCCAATCATTGGACGACACACAGTATCAGGAGTAGAACTGAAGTTTAATGGCAACATTCCTGCTTTTATGAGATTCTCCCATGCAAGGGAGGGACTCACCATAATTAGTACAGTAACCAATCCCATAGACGTTACCTCCCACACATCTCCTCCCCTTAGATTAACAGTTAACATAATTATATAGTGCATACTTTTCCCCAATTCTTGGATGTACCCCAAATATGTGAGGTACACCTTTAAATATGGTAGCCCTGATCTGGGTGAGGGACATATCCAGAAATCACGCAGATCAGACCAGGGGTTCGGGAGTTACGAGAAGGTACAAATTTGACCGACCGCATGGGTAAAGTAGCCAAAAATAGTTCCATGAGATCTGGCCCTGCGGTCGGTCTCTGTTCGTGCCTCAAAAGTCCCGAAAGGCTACCATAGTTATGTTGGTAACCGAATGAATCCCCTAGTTCGTACGACGGGCTGTTCGTGCGTTTCCATCAGTACTTTCTGAAGCCCTGGAGGTCTTAGCGGTGTTCAGTTAGTCGAGTGTGCGTTTTGAGTTCCAGACACTCAACGACCAAACACCGCTGTTCGCGGGTTTAAGATGGCCACCGCCACGTGTTCGGATGCCGAAATGGCGGCTACCCAGGGAATATAAAAGAGTGTTTGTGCGTTCAAGGGAATGTAATAAGCAAGCACGGAGGTAAATTACAGCCACCCTTCACACCAGGGTGGTCCGGTTGTTCGGTAGTTTAATTCGTATGGTGAATAGAGCTGTTCACAGGTAAGCTGTTCCATCTTTATACCGAACATAGTATAGCCACCAAGGGTGGTCGGTGATTCTGTGTAATCCAGGTGTGACAGACACATCCGTATGGACTAAAATTGCTGTGTTCGTCTGTTTTGCTGTTTGCATGAATTCCCCATTCGTATGCCTTGGTTAAGGGAATGTATTTTTTTTGTCGAACGGAACTACCGAACGGAGGGCCACCCAGAAGAGAAGTGTGCTGCTGGTTAACCTATTGATCCCAATTAGAACGTTGCGGTTAACCACAGACACTTCTCAATTAAAACCGAATACAGGGTGGTCGTCGTTCGTATGTCGACCACGAGGCGGCGGCCATTTTAACTATGCAAAAGCCCAGCGGTGTTCGACGATTATTTCATGGAACTAAAAACGGACACTTTTTCAACCGAACACCGCTGAAGCCGTCGACCTCCCCTTCTCAATCGGCAAAAGTATACGAATACCGGCCGTTCGAGAGATTTAAAGGCACGAATGGACTTACCCCAGATAGCCTTCCCATGGAGTCCATCGCATACCGAAGAACTGTAATAGACTTTGACTCCATGGCGATTGAACTGTGCGTATGGGATCTGAGCGCTATTCGCCAATAATATGCACTCAGATCCAGGCTATCTGGGGATGTGTTATACGAATGCAATATGTTCGGCAGTTATAAAGTTATGGATTTTAATGTGTTTTGTAACTTTGAGTTAAAATGGCGATTTGCCTCTGCTCTGGGAGATAATTGAATTACTTCCCAATTATCTCCCGAGCAGAGGGGAGGAAACTGTGATGCATGCTGGGAATATTGTGGGGATGTATGTCTGAAATGTCCACATGTCATTCTGTTATTCCAGTCTCCCATTTGGTCCCCTAGGGTAGTGTCCACCAAGTGGGAGACCTGCATAAATACGGGCAGGTAGCCCACAGTAAACTCAGTTCGTGTTTTACCCTCAAAGCGGAGCTTGGTCTCGTTATTGGGGGGGATTTTATTACCGGCGACTAGAGACTGCTTATTGGGATTATTTGCTGCTTGGAAACTATTGCCGTTCGGCTGCTGTTGGCGATTCGTGCATTTGGAACTCGTGAAGGGAAGGAGCCGTACAGGTACCGTTTGGGAGTTTGGAGTGTTCCCCAGCTGGCGGTTCGCATTGTTTCACTGCATACGCTACCAGACCACATTATTGCGAACGGGGAACATTCACTAAATGGCGGTTGTGCATTTACTTACTGGAGGTACCGTAACAGATACGGTCTCCAGTACTGTGTACAATACTCCAAGTGAGGTCTCACCAGTGTTCTGTACAATGGCATGAGCACTTCCCTCTTTCTACTGCTAATACCTCTCCCTATACAACCAAGCATTCTGCTAGCATTTCTTGCTGCTCTATTACATTGTCTGCCTACCTTTAAGTCATCAGAAATAATCACCCCTAAATCCCTTTCCTCATATGTTGAGGTTAGGACTCTAGCAAATATTCTGTACTCTGCCCTTGGGTTTTTACATCCAAGATGCATTATCTTGCACTTATCCACATTAAATGTCAGTTGCCACAATTCTGACCATTTTTCTAGTTTACCTAAATCATTTGCCATTTGGCTTATCCCTCCTGGAACATCAAGCCTGTTACATATCTTAGTATCATCAGCAAAAAGACATACCTTACCATCAAGACCTTCTGCAATATCACTAATAAAAATATTAAAGAGAATGGGTCCAAGTACAGATCCCTGAGGTACCCCACTGGTGACAAGTCCAAGCTTCGAATATATTCCATTAACTACAACCCTCTGTTGCCTGTCACTCAGCCACTGCCTTACCCATTCAACAATATTGGAATCCAAACTTAAAGATTGCAGTTTATTGATAAGCCTTCTATGTGCAACAGTGTCAAAAGCCTTACTGAAATCTAGGTAAGCAATGTCTACTGCACCACACTGGTCTATAATTTTAGTTATCCAATAAAAAAAATTAATAAGATTAGTTTGGCATGATCTCCCTGAAGTAAACCCATGTTGTCTCTGATCTTGAAATCCATGTGTTTTTAGATGTTCATCAATCCTATCCTTTAACATGGTTTCGATCACTTTCCCCACTACTGAAGTAAGGCTTACTGGCCTATAGTTGCCCGACTCCTCCCTATTACCTTTCTTGTAAATGGGCACAAAATTCGCTAACTTCCAATCTTCTGGGACTACTCCTGTTAACAATGATTGGTTAACTAAATCTGTTAATGGTTTTGCTAGTACACCACTAAGCTCTTTTAATAGCTTTGGGTGTATTACACCAGGTCCCATTGACTTAGTTGTCTTTACTTTTGACAGTTGAAATAGAACTCTTCCTCTGTAAACTCACGTGTAATAAATTACTCATTTATCCTTTTTCTTAACTGATGTCCCTTTCCTTCATTTTCATCTGTAAATACAGAACAAAAATATTCATTGAGGCAGTCAGCTAGACCTTTATCCTCTTCTACATACCTTCCTTCTTTTGTTTTTAATCTAACTAATCCTTGTTTTACTTTTCTTTTCTCATTTATGTATCTAAAAAATGTTTTATCCCTCTTTTTTACTGACTGTGCTATTTTCTCTTCTGTGTGTGATTTGGAAGCTCTTATAACTTGCTTAGCCTCTTTCTGCCTAATCTTATAGATCACATCGGCCCTCTTAGCATTCACATCGGCCCTCTTAGCACGTAGGGTCCTATGTGCCCTCTCCATATGCCATTGATCATCTGGTGCATCAGGTGGAAGGGGCTTTAATATAGTGAGTAACAATTCTGCAGGCCCTCTTCATTCCCCTTCGGCAAGCCCCGCAAGCGTAGGTTATTGCGCCGCGATCTGTTCGCCATTTCTTCCACAGCAAGGTCAGTATCCACCATGTAAGCGGTCAACCGGTTCAACTGCGCAACCTCTGCATTATGCGCTTTGGTACTAGCCTCCATGCGCTCC
>OW240912.1:425999879-426014738 GCA_933207985.1 Pelobates cultripes
GGAAACTTGTATAAAAGGCCAGTGTGCCCCATTAAAGTTGAGTTCCTGTTTTACCCTCAACATAGAGTGTTGAGGGTACACCATCATGTGTGGGGGGGGGAAAGGCTGCATCTATCCTGGGGATTGCTATATCACTATAATCCCCAGGAAGTAAAATCACTAAGCTCTTTTAAGAGCTGTTCCTGCTACTCTCTCTTGGAGGACAGGTTTACCCACTGGAAGATGGATCCTGGTCTTGGGTCCAGGGTGGATGCAAGACAGCCAAGCTGTAACGTGGGGACTGCGGTGCTGATGGTGTTTGGTGGAGTGCTTGGAGTCCTCGGTGAACACTAGGAGCATCTGTCGGCGGAGGTACCCAACTGGGGTACAGGAAGCTCTGTTACAGAGGATAAGCAGTGTGGCGAAACCGACCTCGCCACTGGGCATTGGAGAAGACTGATTGCCAGCCTCCTGCCATGTGACTATGGCCCCTGGGATGTATTGCCCTTTAAAGACATGATTTGGGCATAATGGATTTGTGTTGTGCTGCTTCTGGCCCTTTAAGAACCATCTGGGGACATACTGTGGAGTTACTGGGTGGCCACCATTTCCTGTATCAGAAGCACATGGTGAGAACAATGGATGGCGGCCATTTTAACTCACAGACACTGTTGGACTTTTCAACACGGTGCCATCTCGCCAGTATTTGGTGCACAGAGACATCGTGCAGTGGTTTTGGACTATAAAGCAGGGGACACATTATACAGTGATTGTTTTTCATTTAGCCTGTATATGTTCTGCAGAATCTGCATTAAACTGTATCTTCCAAAGTACTGAATGGATCTGGGTGAATTTCGGATATGTGGTTCACCCAGATCCCCCGGTTCCAAGGATTTATGGGGATATTGCATGTTTTGGGGTCCCTGTTATGTGTTTTATGAAACTGTATTTCTCTGTCTGTGATAATTAGATTACCCATTGTGTAAGGTAATTGTATTACAGGCAGAAGGGAGGATTTTGTGTGGGAGTGTCTGTGTGTATTGTACAGATTGATTGGTTGTTCTGTAAAACCCTGTGGGCAGTACTAAATTTGTGGATTGGGAATAAAAGAGGCTGTATGTGCCAGTACAGTGAGTTCCTGCTTAACCCTCAAAGTGAAGTGTCGTCTCATTATTGGGGGAGGATTTATTGTATGCTTTTCCAGTTTGACTGCTAGGAGTGTAAACCTATTCGCATGGTTTTTCCTATTCGGCTGTTTACAACATTCATATGCTCCTACGGTTCGGTGGTTTTGGTGTCTGCTGCAGTGCTTGGAGTCCTCAGGAAGAGCTAGGAGGTACCCAGGAGGTACCCAGTCGGGGTGCCAGGTGATCCGTTACATTGTAGGAACTCCTTTATTGGTAGCCACAACTGGCCTTTTATATCAATTTCCATGCCATCGTCATGGAAATGTCACGGCTTACCTTAGTTGGGAGTCCGGTAGGCAGAGATTTCTGTTCACCCTTGCAGATATACACAGCCCAAGGTGATAAGGTTAGAAACCACGAGGACTGTGAATCTGTGCACTTGGGCTGTGCATGAAAGGTGTTTCCAATATGTGGTACAGACAAGGGCAAATCCAGAAGAGTAGTCAGACACAGATCCAAAAGTAAGGGCAGGCAGCGAACAGTCAATAACAGATAATGCAGGAAGAAAGGGTCACAAGGCAAGCCAGTCTTAGGAAACAAGAAACAGGATACATGTAACAACGAGTTGACACTGCCCTCAGGGAGAGGCAGTGTTATATACCTTGGATAATGATCCATCTGCCTCATGTGGTCTTTACAGCCACAGGTAAAGTCCAGCCCGAAAGTGCTGGAAACAAGACAAGGTTTAACATCAAGCTGAAACATAAGCTGAAGTGTGGTTCAGAGGCAAGACAGCAGGAATATTACACATGAGGGCCACAGTTCAAATGCCCTGTTGTGCATTTCTGGGGTGACTGCAACTGCATGTCATGGTGAGAGCTTTGATGTTTTGATCCATGTGAACAGCTGCCAGGGAGCTAGCGTTCTATATGCACAAAAGTGACGAACCAGGAGGAATAAAATATGGGTCTTTTCAGTCGCTGACCTTGCCCATAGTCTTTTGGCAAGCAGGCCCTTCCAAGAACACATGGCAGAGGCATTTCTGCCACAAGTATGTACCAAGGGACCCCCTCAGGGTGAGTTTGGAAAAATATTTTAAAAGGATGGACTTTCGGTGTCGATCACCTCCTCAGAGACACCCATAATACTGTCAAATTGTCTACCATTATCGTGTGAGCTTGTTTAAGCTGGGACATGTCCTGCTGTAGCTCTTCATATTTACCAGACATGGCTGAGCTATCATCTACCATATCTTGTATGAGTGGTGTGACGGACCGTCTGTCTTTTGTCACAGTCTCCCATTTGGTCCCCTAGGGGAGTGTCCACCAGGTGGGAGACTTGCATAAATACTGGGCAGGTAGCCCTCATTAAACAAACCACTGCTTGACCCTCAACACGGAGCCTTGTCTCGTCTTTGGGGGGATTTACTGAATGCTGATAGAGACTGATCACTAGGAGTGTAAGCCACTTGGGTGCTTTTCCTATTCGTCTGCTAGCAGCTATTCGTATGGTTCCAGTTCGTGAGTTTGGAGTGTTACATTGTATGCCGTTCGGGAATTCCCTTACATGCGGTTTATGAGTTTGGTGTTCTACAGTAGCTGTGCCTGCATCTCTGAAAGGGGACGATCGCCTAAACGGTTTTAACCCCTTGTGTGCTGAAACGGTCCGTTACATCATCTTTTTTTGATTGCTTAACCCCCATTTCCCCCCCTTGTGTGTGTCTCTTACAACCTCTCCTTTGTGTGTCTCTTACATCCCCCCCGCACCCGAGTGTCTCTGACATCCTCCCAGTCCCTTTTTACCCTTCTCCAGCCCCTCTGTAAGTCTTTTTCCTGCGAGCCTCTTTTGTGTGTCTCCCAGCTCAGTGTGTAGCCATCCATCATCAAGACAAACACATACTCACTCATACTTGCGTCTTTATCATACATGTCCGTGGCTGCTGAGAATGATGGGAGTTACACTTCCAAGCAGCATATCGATTTTACAGCTGCTAGAATTAATACGGCCCTTCTCCCATTACTCATATGGTGGTTAAAGTTCTGCAGAGAGAAAGACCAAATAGTATTAATATATTACTAAAATGAACAATAAAGAATCATTGATAGGAAAAGGCCCAACAGATGATATTACATTCTTTTTAATATAATTATACAGATTATATTAAAACAGAGAAAGTAACAGATATATTAAATAAACTGATAACAGATGATAAAGGTGGGATACTGGCTATCTTAACAAAAGCAGTGAGACAACTTCACAATTCAACACATTCATCAATGAAGCCATGACAACTGTAAACACACAAGAACAATGAAGCCATGACCATATACTTAACAGGAAAAAAGACCCCGTACCCTATGTAAAAAACACATTGATTGAACTCAAGAACAATGAAGCCATGACCATATACTTAACAGGAAAAAAGACCCCGTACCCTATGTAAAAAACACATTGATTGAACTCAAGAACAATGAAGCCATGACCATATACTTAACAGGAAAAAAGACCCCGTACCCTATGTAAAAAACACATTGATTGAACTCAAGAACAATGAAGCCATGACCATATACTCAACTGGGAAAATAGACCCCATACTCTGTGTAAAAAACACATTCATTGAACACAAGAACAATGAAACCATGACTATATACTTAACGGGAAAAAAGACCCTATGTAAAAAAAAAAAACACATTGATGGGGGCGTGGCCTGACCGTTCAAGGAAATGGACGCGTGAACGATCAGCTCCCTGAAAGAGTCCAATTTATATTGCGATTAAATTGAGCAGTCAGCGTGAATAATGACCCTGACTTACCAGAGGATCTCCCTGACAAGATGGCACAACGAACTACCAAAAAACCTAAACTGAAACCGGCATCCATGCAAGTTTCTGGTAACAGACTACCTGGAAACCAAGACAGAAGAAATCATAACAGCACATAACAACATGGCTGCCACCTATGAGAATATGGATGCCAAACTAATTAAACTTGCCGACCACGAAGACAGGGATAGAAGGAACAACATCCGCTTCCGCGGTATCCCAGAGGAAATCAGCCCGGCTAACCTGGGGATATTTACAATGGCAATGTTCAAGACACTAATCCCAGATATCCCAGAATCAGCACTCCTGCTGGACAGAATTCACCAGTTGCCGAGGCCAATACACTTACCTCCTACCCTGCCAAGAGACACCATCACCAGGGTGCATTACTACACGACAAAAGCTACACTCATGCAAGCTGCCAGAAAATTGCAGGCGCTCCAAGGGGAGTATAAAAATATTCAGCTATTCACCAACTTATCAGCGGCTACACTAGCGACAAGGAAAACATTTCTCCAGGTCACCAAAGCACTGCGCATGGCGGATATTCCCTAAAAATGGGGCTTCCCGGCAAGGATCATCGTGAGAAGAAACGGTATAGAACACCATCTTCTCACCCCAGAAGATGGAGAAAAACTGCTAGCAGGGTGGAGAATTGCAGTAGTTGCTACCTCCACTGGGACACCATCCAAGCGTCAGCCCTCAACATCTCCACTGAAGCTCTCCCACGATTGGAAACCAACCGCCACAGCTAAGTGACTGGTTCCTGCATTCTATCCACAGATTCCACTTACCTCCTGTGATATTTAAGGTTCTTACAGACCATATGTGTGCCTTTCTTATCTCCACTACTGTTTTAATTTCTGAACTGTTTGCAACTTAATCTTACCTATACACAGGGTGTTATGCTAGATAGAAATTAAGGTCTTCCTGTATGTGTGATGTTACTTTGCTCAGCCTGTATATATTGTCCTGACCTATACAGGCACACATGCCCAACAAGAGATCGTCATATCCATAGCTAATTAGTAAAGATTAACTATGATCTGCTAGTTAACTAAGGGAGGACTCTCCCCCCCATATGGGCTTCATCGCCTGCTAGACGCTATTGTGACTAGGTCTCGCCATAGAGACCATACTATTGTAAATAGTTTGCTTTATGTTTTATGTTCTTACCTTAAAAATGAAAATCCAGCACACTAGATGCATAGGTAGTGCTCCAATAAGGGCACTGGAAGAGATCTCACTGTCGCTATCGCTGAAACCCTGGACGTCCAGAGGAGTCACTCAAATTCAAGACCTGTGTTCCGGCTCGGGGATCACACCCTTCCTGGGCTTACAACAGCAGTTCCAACTACCAAACTCACTCTTCTTTACATATTTGCAACCAAAGAGCATCATTCTTACTAAAGTGTCTATGGCACCGAACCTTATGATCACACCCTGTAGTCCACTGAAGACGATGATTGAGAGATGCCACTCTGCACCTACCAAAACTAAAGCCTTATCCCTGGGTTACAAACTACTATCAGACCAAGCTCCACCTCGCACGTTCTAGTACGTACCACAATGGGAAAAGGAGAAGATGTCCAGGCTCTCAGACGAGCAATGGCTCCAATCTCTATCGGTGCTCCGAGGTGTCACGCCTTGTGGCACACAAAAAAGTGGCATACAGGTGGTATCTCACCCCGCATAGACTTCATAAGATTTACCCTAATGTCAACCCACAATGCTGGAAATGTGGGACATCAGTAGGCACCATGACCCACATATGGTGGGAATGCGGGGATATCAGTCCCTTATGGACACACGCACAAACACTACTGAATAAATTGACACCAACTGTCCACCTCATCACACCTGTGGTGGGACTGCTACTGCTGTTCCCAGACATCTGGATAATGGAAACCAAAAAGATTGCCACTCTGATCATATTGGCAACCAGGAACCTCCTGGCATCACATTGGAAAAGCACATACTGCCCTTCCAACATGGAATTGATTAAAAGTTGGGTAAAAAGTATGTTTTAAACTGTACGGCTAATTGTGTTACCTCTCAGGCTAATTGATTGGGTAATTCATAATTGTCTGTGAGCGTCTCCCTTGCACGGGAGAATTGCATAAAAGCAGAGTGTGTGTAATTAAAAACCTGAGTTCTACTTCACCCTCAATTTGGAGTGCCGTCTCTTATTGGGGGAATCTGCTACAAGGGATTGCTATGCTCTGCATATTCCCTTGCTATAACCACTCCTAAGCTCTTGTAAGAGCTTGTTCCTGCCTTGCTCTCTGGAGGAGTCTACGTTGGTTATGGTATCTGCTGCAGTGCTTGAAGTCCGCAGGAAGTGCTAGGAGCATCCTTCAACGGAGGTACCCAGTCGGGGTGCCAGGTGGTCCATTACACATGCAATTCACATAAAAGTCACATATTCTGAAGCAGCAGTATACAAACATATGTCAAAATCATACAAATTGGTCCAGTGGTCCAAATGTTAGGTGGAAGTTCTATTTGACCGACTGCAAGTATGGCTTTCCTGCCCAAAACAGTTCCACAGATTTAGGCTGTGCAGCCAGTCTATCTTCTCCTCTATCCTGGAGGTAATTGGCTTAAGTGGGTGTGGTAACTTAATTATCTCCAGGTACAGGAAAATATCTCCATTTACAACAACAGTAAAAATACATAAAAATATATAATTCCTATTATACTGAACAGAAACCCCACATTCAACCTATCCCAAAATAGCTTGGATCTGAGCTCTCAATATATTCGAACAGCGCTCAAATCCCACGAGCAGTATAAAATCGTCATGGGGTTAAAGTTTAGCAAGGGGCAAAGGGCAGTTGGTCACATAAAAAGCCTGTGACCAAAGCACCCAGTTGACTGCAGAAATGACCCACCAACTGTGGAAGTTATGTGGCATTAAACCAATCATGAGCTCTCCTTACCTCCCCCAAACCAATGACCTGTGTGAGTGCTTCAATGGTACGTTGAAGCAAATGCTCCGTACCTTTGCACCGACTCACAATGATTGGGAGAAATTCCTGCCACATCTCCTGTTCGCTTATTGGAAGGTGCCAAAGGAATCTCTGGGTTCTCCCTGTTCAAACTAATGTTCGGGCGGAGAGTGAGGGGACCCTTAGATCTAGTGCGGGAGCACTGGGAGGGAGCCGGGGAACAGGAAGTGTCCCCCATCGTTCCCTATGTGCTGGAGTTTAGAGACCGGCTGGAGGAACTCACCCATCTTGTGTGAGGGAACCTCCAGGTGGCCCAGAAGCGCCAGTGCACATGGTATGATTAGGGCGCCAGGAACCGTAGCTTTTAAGTCGGTGCTGAAACTTGTCTGACATGACAGGCTACAGGCAGTGGAAAAACACACTACAGGCTGATCCAACTTTTATGTAATGTCCTTAAAACAAGTCAAAATGAGGCTCAGTAGTGTGTGTGGACTCCACGTGCCTGTATGACCTCCCTACAATGCCTGTGCATGCTACTGATGAGGTGGCGGATGGTCTTCTGAGGGATCTCCTCCCAGACCTGGACTAAAACATCTGCCAACTCCTGAACAGTCTGTGGTGCAACGTGACGTTGGTGGATGGAGCGAGACATGATGTCCCAGATGTGCTCAATTGGATTCAGGTCTGGGGAACGGGCGGGCCAGTCCGTAGCATCAATGCCTTAGTCTTGCAGGAACTGCTGACACACTCCAGCCACATGAGGTCTAGCATTGTCTTGCATTAGGAGGAACCCAGGGCCAACCGCACCAGCATATGGTCTCACAAGAGGTCTGAGGATTTAATCTCGGTACCTAATGGCAGTCAGGATACCTCTGGCGAGCACATGGATTGCTGTGCGGCCCCCCAAAGAAATGCCACCCTACACCATTACTGACCCACTGCCAAACTGGTCATGCTGGAGGATGTTGCAGGCAGCAGAACGTTCTCCACGGCATCTTCAGACTCTGTCATGTCTGTCACATGTGCTCAGTGTGACCCTGCTTTCCTCTGTGAAGAGCACAGGGCGCCAGTGGTGAATTTGCCAATCTTGGTGTTCTCTGGCAAATGCCAAACGTCCTGCAAAAGTAAAGTTTGCCGCACCCCCCCCCCCACTCATGTGACATCACAATGCCCCACCCATATGATCTGCCATGTTAACTAACGCCAGTGCTGCAGTGCCGCCGTGTTTACATTGAAAGGCCTGCAGGGACAGGCTATGGACACCAGAACCACTACATTAAGCTCCAGTGGTTCTGGGGACTAGAGATTAGTGCCACGAATAATATACTAGATTGCCTACTTACAACCAGATGAGGATGATGATGGGCTCTAGCTGCAGTCTGGCTCCACTGGTCTGGTGTCCTGATATGTGTGTAAGGAATGCATTGTGTGAATCTGTGTTTGTATGTGTAAGGGCTGCAAGGTGTGTTTCTGTGTATGTACGGGATGCAGTGTGTGCGTCTGTAAGGGGTGCATTGAGTGTGTGTAAGGGGTGCATTGAGTGTATGTAAGGAATGCATTGTGTGTTTCTGTGTGTGTAAGGGATGCATTGTGTGTAAGGGTTGCATTGCTTGTGTGTGTGCCTGTGTGTGTAATGCATTGTTTGTTTTTCTGTGTGCAAGGGGTGCATTGTCTTTGTGTGTAAGGGGTGCATTGTGTGTGTGTGTGATGGATGTCAATCTCTTCTCCCCCACTCTCCCTCCCTTGTCACTCTCTTCTCCCCCCCTTGTCCCTCTCTTCTCCCCCCCTCCCTTGTCACTCTCTTCTCCCCTGCTTGTCCCTCTCTTCTCCCCCCTCCCTTGTCATTCTCTTCTCCCCTGCTTGTCCCTCTCTTCTCCCCCTCCCTCTTCTCCCCCGTTGTCACTCTCTTCTCCCCTCCCCACTCAATTCCCCTCCCTGTCTATTTCTTCCCACCCACCCTGTGAATTTCTTTCCCCTCCCTTTCAATTTATTTCCCCCCCTCCTTTCAATTTATTCCCCCTGTCAATTTATTCCCCCCTTTCAATTTATTCCCCACCCTCCCTTTCAATTTATTCCCCCCACTCTCCCTGTCAATTTATCCCCCCGTCAATTTATCCCACTCCCTGTCAATTTATCCTCCCCTCCCTTTCAATTTATTCCCCATCCCCCTTTCAATTTATTCCCTACCCTCCATTTCAATGTATCCCCCTTTCAATTTATTCCCCCACCCTCCCTTTCAATGTATTCCCCCAGCCTCCTGTCAATTTCCCCTTCCTATCAATCCCCCTTCCCTGTCAATAGCCCCCCCTTCCTGTCAATCCCCACTTCCTGTCAACAACTTTCCTGTGGTTCCCTCCTTCGGTCAATTCCCCTGTCAATTTCCCCCTTCCCTGTCAGAATTCCCCGTCAACTCCCCCCCTTCCCTACCATTGTTGTAGCGTGGCCGAGCCCTCTATTGGTCCGCGGGTACAGGTAGCTTTTGTTTCCTGTACCCGGCAGAACTAACAGGAAGTGCACACTCAGTGTGTACTTCATGTAAGTCTGGCCGGGTACAGGAGACAGATGCTCCCTGTACCCGCGGACCATGATACAGAGCTCGGTCACGCTACAGAGAGGGAATGACAGGAGGGAACGCTGAGCGCTTCCCTCCTGTCAGCCCCTCTCCTCATGCTGCGCCCGGGCGGTGCGGTCCACCCTCATGGACGCACCTCCTGGGCAAAGCTGCAGCCGCCTGAGGCTCTCTACAGAGTGCTCGGGCGGCTGCAGCATGAGGGGGGCCGGCGCTCCTGGTGGCGCCCCTTCCCAAGGGGCGCCCTAGGCGGCTGCCTAGTCCGCCTAACAGGTAGCGCCAGCCCTGCCTGTGGACGTCGGGCCCTCATACCACCCTCATTGAGTCTGTTTCTGACCGTTTGAGCAGACACATGCACATTTGTGGCCTGCTGGAGGTCATTTTGCAGGGTTCAGGCAGTGCTCCTCCTGATCCTCCTTGCACAAAGGCAGAGGTAGCGGTCCTGCTGCTGGGTTGCTGCCCTCCTACGGCCTTCTCCACATCTCCTGATGTACTGGCCTGTCTCCTGGTAGCGCCTCCATGCTCTGGACACTACGCTGACAGACACAGCAAACCTTCTTGCAACAGCTCGCATTGATGTGCCATCCTGGATGAACTGCACTACCTGAGCCACTTGTGTGGGTCTCTAATGCTACCACTAGAGTGAAAGCACCGTCAGCATTCAAAAGTAACCAAAACATCCTCCAGGAAGCATAGGAACTGAGAAGTGGTCTGTGGTCACACCTGCAGAACCACTCCTTTATTGGGGGTGTCTTGCTAATTGCCTATAATTTCCACCTGTTGTCTATCCTATTTGCACAACAGCATGTGAAATTGATTGTCACTCAGTGTTGCTTCCTAATTGGACAGTTTGATTTCACAGAAGTGTGATTGACTTGGCGTTACATTGTGTTGTTTAAGTGTTCCCTTTATTTTTTTGAGTAGTGTAGTTCCATAGAATTACGGCTAAGTGCCGCTGGGGACCGACCGGGAACCGCAAAGTCTTTATGCCAAAAATAGTTCCAGGGCTTTCGGGGCTAAGTCCCCCTGAAGTCTATTCGCAGTTTTGGTCCATGCGAACGGCCTCCAGGGAGCTAGCACACTAATGAAAGGGTTGAACCAGGGGGAATAAAATATGGGTCTTTACGATCGCTGACCTGGCCTATATTCGGTGGGCAGGAGGCTGTCAAGCAGGCTCCTCCAGGAGCTCGTGGCAAACTCACGAGGACAGGGGAGTTTGTCACACTGTCCTCCACCCACCCTGGACCCAAATCAGGGATCCAGCTTCCAGTGGGTAGGCCTCACCTACTCCAGAGAGTGTAGCAGGCTGCTCTTACAAGAGCAATTTATTATAACCCAGAGGAGTATAGTGATATAGCAATCCCCAGAGCAGACACACCTGTTCCCCCTACACATGAGATGAGACTCTATGTTGAGGGTAGGCAGGGACTTCTTTATTGGCAGCCACAACTGGCCTTATATGCAGGTCCCCATGCATGGGCACTCCCCCTTGGACCTGAGAGAAGACTACAGTAAAAACATACACACAATGAAATTGGCTCTCAGGTCCAGGAAACTCGCACATAAAACAAGATAATCCCTCCTCTGTGCCTGGGAAATAATTCAGTCAGGAACTGTTCTAAACTCACTTATCTCCAGACACAGAAAACATACATTTTTACAAAACCCCAAAAATACCTTTAAACACACAAAATCCCCACAAATGTTACATCAACTGATAGCCCCGATCTGGGTGACCAACATATCCAAAAATCACCCAGATCGGTTAAGGGGTTCAGGAATTTCCTGAAAGTCATAATTTGATCGACCGCATGCATGGTTCTATGCCCAAAATAATTCCATAGAATCAAATCTAAGTGCCGCTGGGGACCAACTGGGAAAATAGTTCCAGGGCATTGGTGGCTAAGTCCCCCTGAAGTCTATTTGTGGTTTTGGTCAGGGAGCTAGCATTCGGTTTTATGCGCACAAATAGAAAGTGCCATACCAGGGGAGCCAGGGGGAATAAAATATTGGTCTTTACAGTCGCTGACCTGGCCCATAGTTGGTGGGCAGGAGGCCAGCTTCCACACTCCCCCAGGAGTCCATGGCAAACATCTGTGGAAAGCTTTGTTTGTCACAAGCACTAAAGTGTATCAGAACAGAAACCACGATAGGGCAACAAGTAAAGGCTAGAACAGGCTTTAAATAGGTCCAAAAGAGTTTCCATTGGTCCACGTCGTCTCTGAGACCCCAAACAGCATTGGGTCGCCTAGAAGACACGGTTCCTTTAACCCCTTAAGGACACATGACATGTGTGACATGTCATGATTCCGTTTTATTCCAGAAGTTTGGTCCTTAAGGGGTTAAGGGCGTGACATCATGGGAATCATTTTATTAAGGAGCTGCAGTTCGGCCCGTGAACCAACAGAAAGAGCTCTTTGTGAGACCAAAGGCGAGCATACCATTCTGTCCGCGCTGCCACTTGGAACATTTGGGCTGTGCGGCCCGAGGACTGCAGAAGTGTTACCATGCAGTGCAGTCTGCCTGCATGGACCGAGGAGAGAAGAGGCGCGGGTGCCGGCTAAAGGTAAGATGCAGCCATTGATTCCTCTGTATATTTGACCTTTGGCTCATTTATTTGCCTTTTTCTTTTTGTGATGGTGCAAACTTGCAGCGTCCCTCTACTCCTGTTAATAGGATGCATTGCGTCATGTCTGGCAATGGGGATTCCACATCATCCCTTCATTCCTGCACCTTTTTTAGTTTGCAATGGTAATGTGGACAAATCAAACTGTTCTTTTTTATTTTACATTTTTAGCCCTATTGCCATTGACATGTTGTGGTTTCCAGTCTGGTTTCCGATTAGAGACCGTGGCTTGTTTACTGGCTCTGTGTGTTTCTGTATTGCTGACAGTGGCTTGTTTACTGACTCTGTGTGTTTCTGTATTGCTATCCGTAGCTTGTTTACTGACTCTGTGTGTTTCTATATTGCTGACCGTGGCTTGTTCACTGGGTCTGTGTTACATAGTTATATAGCTGAAAAGAGACTTGCGTCCATCAAGTTCAGCCTTCCTCACATATGTATTTGCTGTAGATCCAAAAGAAGGCAAAAAACCTAGTCTGAAGCGCTTCCAATTTTGACCCCAAAATAGCAGTCAGATGTCTGCTTGGATCAAGCAGCTATTGCCCCACTTAGAAATTATATCCCTGTATGTTTTGTTTTTGCAAGTATTTATTCAATTGCAGTTTAAACATCTGAATAGACTCTGACAAAACCACCTCTTCAGGCAGAGAATTCCATATCCTTATTGCTCTTACTGTAAAAAAAACCTTTTCTTTGCCTTAGATGAAATCTCCTTTCTTCCAGCCTAAATGTGTGACCTCATGTCCTACGTATAGCCCTGTTTATGAATAGATTTCCAGATAATGGTTTGTACTGGCCCCAAATATATTTATATAATGTTATCATATCTTCTCAGGTGCCGTTTTTCCAAACTAAAGAGATTTACATTTTTTAACCTTTCTTCATAACTAAAATGCTCCATTCCTTTTATCAATTTTGTAGCTCGTCTCTGAACTTTTTCTAGTGCCATGATATCTTTCTGCCCAAAATTCTGTGTTGCTGACCTTATCGCTAATGAGATGTGAAAACCGCAGGGAAATGGGCGGCGCGTGCTTCCCCTGGATGGCCACCGGTTTGTATTACCGAACGCCCACCAGGGGGAGCATTCGTCTCCTGAACCGACCTGCGTACAGTGTCTTTGATCCCGGCATCAGGGACCATCCTACCTGCTCCCCAACAGAGCTATAGTTGCTCATTCCTTCTTTCCTTATCCTAGCTACTCCCCAACTGAGCCCTCATCCCATTCCTGGGAGCTACGAGGCTATGCTTGTGGCTGCCCAGGAGAGCGCTCTCTCCGGTGGATACCTGCATGGGGATATCCACGGGAGAGAGGGATGCGCATCAGCAGGGAGTCCCTCTGGCTGTGAGTCGGTCTCATGGCCACAGCGTTCCCGCTGGCTGCCTGGAAGCCTGTGCTGACCAATAGGAGAGGGAGTGACCATTCAAACTGGGACAGGAAGGGGTTACAGGGTTAACACTTACATAGCTAAATAGTCCCAGGTCTCCTCTGGGACCCCTGCAAAAAACGGGATGATCGGATGTACAGAGCCGGAGATATCAGCGTCGAAAGTCTGGGGCTCAAGCAACAGCCAATCAGCCAAAATGACGTGAACCAAATCGCGCCAATGAGTGTTAGGAGGAGGAAGAAGCTTCGCCGCCCAATCCGAAGAAAGGGTACGAAACCCAGATGCACCAATCGGGGCTTGGAGAGTGTAACGGCACCGTCAGCATCAAATAGCCAAACCGCCGTTTAGTTAATCCTCCCCGCTCGCAGTGCTGTAAACTCCATTCCTATAGACTCCACTCGTACGAACTGCAAGCAGGGGAATGCGCTAACCTCCCGAACGGGACCTGTACGGATACTCCAGCTCTCGAGCGGTAAACCCACGAATCGCTGCTAACAGCCGAATCAATATATCTCCCAAGCGGCTTACAGTTCCAGCAATCAGTGTGTAGTAAATCCCCCCAATAACGAGACCAAGCTCCGCATTGAGGGTAAAACAAGAACTGGGTTTACTGTGGGCTACCCGCCCATATTTATGCAGATCTCCCACTTGATGGGACACGAACGACGACCACCCTGTATTCAGTTTTAATTGAAAGGTGTCTACGGTTACCACAACGTTCTAATTGGGATCAAGAGGTTAACCAGCAGCACACTTCTCTTCTGGGTGGCCGTCCGTTCGGTAGTTTTGTTCGGTAGAAAAGTCAAATAAATGAACATAGGCATACGGACAGGTAATTTCACGAAAAGAGGCAAAACAGACGAACCAGCAATCCCAGTCTATACAGATGGATCTGTCACAGGGAGGATATGGGTTTTGCGGCCTAATCAGAAGATAGGGTGTGAAACCCCATGTCACCAATGTGCTGAAACTTATCAGAGCAGGCGGCCAAAAGGTATATTGCAGGATTTTATGGTAAAAATTACAGAAAGGGGAATGTGAAAGAGGTGAAACACACATTCTAGGAGGGTACATCCATACATATAAAACAAGGCAATTCACAGTTTTGGCAGTCCCGCCACATCCTTTCTTTAACTACTAATCTTCATGTTAGGGTATTGAATCCTGACACACGACAAAGCATTGTGTTCTCACCACAGTGACACAGTATTAACCTCTCACCTGATCAGCAGTGACACATCATTGTTTTGTCACCTCAGTAACACTGACACAGCATTGTCAGTGTGGCTGTTCAGAGTGAGCACAAGTTGCAGTTCAGGTTAGTCCGGATTCTGGTCACTAAAACTTACCTGCTACAGATCAAGCAGTAAGACATTCTGTACCATCTTACTGAGGGAATTGTT
>OW240912.1:426015183-426035222 GCA_933207985.1 Pelobates cultripes
GACCGTGACCAATAATTCACAAAACCAACGGTAGTAAAAGGAAATACTAAATACAAATAAAAACCCTCAAAGATCATGTAAGAATACAATACATGGCCCTACAGCAAGCACAATAAAGGGAACTACTCACGGTACAGATCGCACCTAATGCAGACCCATATGCTGGAGCTAAGTCTGGGATGATTCTCCCGCTTTATTTGAGTTCCTTTCTCCTGACTTTGTTGAATTTACTTTGACTCTCTTCCCTCGTTGACTTTACCTTTTACCCAGATTTTATGCTTATCTTCCAATATCACGTCACACAGAAATGAGACCGAGTAAGGATGGTCACCGTTGCAGAAAATAATTATTTGGCCCAAATATGTCCACCCATATTGCCGTGATGTAAAATGTATTTATCAATATTTGGTTATGCATTTAAATAAAAAAAAGGTTGATATTTTATCTCAGACACCCCAACATCCAAAAACTCATAGATTGATAGATACACACACACACACTCAGATACACACACTAGCACATAAACTCAGATACACACACTGACATTTAGATACATACACTGACACTCAGATACATATACACACACACACAAACTGACAGATACACATAGATACACACTGACACACACACATACTGGTTCATACACACAGATATAAACTGACATACAGATACGCCACTGACACATACACACACACTGACACATACACACAGATACACACACTGGAGCATACATACAGATACACACTGACACACAGATACACACACTGGGTTAAAAATCTAAATCTGAACTATTTGCCTGCTGGCAGCACTAAGTATAGTAAAAAAAACATGCAAAAACGTAAGATAAATAAATAAATAAAATTGTACTGTCCTTTGCATTGTATGGAGGACCTTCTGCAGGCAGAGCCAACATTGCTATGTATAAATACCTTTGTGCTTGTAGCGGAGAGCTAGTATTTCATAGCCTACCTCCACTTGATCCCAGTGAGGCTCAGGAACAAGTAATTATAAATCCATAGGCAAAGTATCTAGCAGGTAAAACAATACAGCAGTATCCCAACAGCACTCCCAATAACTGGACGACACACAGTATCAGGAGCAGAACTAAAGATTTATTCACACAGTGGCCGTATAAAGCATGCTCTCATGCAAGGGAGGGATTTCCATTCATTATTACAGTAGCCAATCCTGTTCTGGTAACCTCCCACACATCTCCTCCCCTCAGTCTGCATCATAATCCCCTTATCCAGGACACCAATTCTCCCCGTTTCTGGATGTACCCCTAAACCTAGGGGTACCGCTTTAAATGATACATCTCCTGGTAGCCCTGATCTGGGTGAGCAACATATCCAAAAATCACCCAGATCAGACCAGGGGTTCGTATAATTTATGGAGGGAATAAAAAGACCGACCGCGCTGGAGAGAATAGCCGAATTGGGTTCCATGCGATGGGGCCCTGCGGTCGGTCCTGGCAAAAGGGAACAAATTGTGCGAAACTCTCTAGTTACAGAGACCAGGGAGGGTTCGCCTGAATCCCCTCATTCGGTTGTTTCTGTCTACCGAACGAGGGGCCGTTTGGTAGTTTGGAACCGAACGGACCGGGCTAGTGGAGGTCTCAGCGGTGTTTGCCTAGTTGAGTGTCCGATTTAGGTTCCAGACACTCAACTGCAAAACACCGCTGTTCGGGAGTTTTAAAATGGCCGTCACCACGTGTTCGTTTCCCGAATGGCGGCCACCCCCGAGAACAAAGGACTTACTGCCCAGCTTGTCAATTACCCGTTCGCAACAATGTTGCAACGGGTAATTGAAGGCACAATATAGTAACACAATAATCACTGTTCTACAGGAGAGAGAGTCTCCAGAACTATAATCACTAATCTACAGGAGAGAGGGTTTCCAGAGCTATAATCACTTCTCTACAGGTGAAAGGGTCTCCAGAGCTATATTCACTGCTCTACACGAGAGAGGGTCTCCAGAGCTATAATCACTACTCTACTGGAGAGAGGGTCTCTGTTAAGACACCCCTGGTGTCTTTAAACTAAACCGCCGTTTAGTCAGCCTTCCCCTTCTGCAATATCAATAATCTCCGTTCGCATAAACTGCAGTGTAAGAACCAAGCTCAGGGGAAGCGGCAATCTCCCGACCGGGTTTCGTGAACGGCTCCAAACTCCCGAACGGAAATCCACGAACTGCTGCTAGCCGCCGAATAACAACATCCACCAAGCGGCTTTCGGTTCCATCTAGCAGTCTCTAAACGCAAAGAAGAAATCCCCCCAATAACGAGACAGAAGCTCCGCATTGAGGGTCAAACAGGATCTGGCTTTACTGTGGGCTACCCGCCTGTATTTATGCAGGTCTCCCACTTGGTGGACACTCCCCTAGGGTACCAAATGGGAGACTGTAATGACAGATAGACATGGGGACATTTCAGACATACAGTCACAGTTTTTACCCACAATGCACTAGGGTTTCCTCCCCTCTGCCCTGGAGATAATTAAGAAGTAACTTAATTGTCTCCAGGACAAAGCCAGTCACCATCTTAAATATAAAACCAGAAAATACATAAAAATTCATAACTTTACAATAACCGAACATTTCCCATTCGCATCACATATCCCCAGATAGCCTGGATCTGAGTGCATATTATTAGCGAATAGCGCTCAGATCCCACACACATAGTTCAATCGCCATAGAGTCAAAGTTCTTACAGTCTTTCGGTATGCGATTGACCCATGGGAAGGCTATCTGGGTTAAGTCCTTTCGTGTGTTTCAAAACTCCTGAACGGCCGGTGTTCGTATGCTTTCGTGGAGGCAGCCAGGCGTTCCGTTGTTTCAGCGGTGTTCGGCAGAAAAAGTGTCCGTTTTTAGTTCCATGAAAATAGAGCCGAACACCGCTGGGCTTTCGCGTGTTTTAAAATGGCCGCTGCCTCGTGGTCGACATACGAATGACGACCAACCTGAATTCGGTTTAATTGAGAAGTGTCTGCGGTTAACCACAACGTTCTAATTGGGATCAATAGGTTAACCAGCAGCACACGTCTCTCCTGGGTGGCCATCCGTTCGGTAGTTTTGTTCGGGAAAAAACGGTCATTCGTATGGCTGGGCTATAGGAAACAGCCATTTACACGAACGGGGCAAAATAGACGAATCCACCTGCAATAAACAGACAGATGGTTCTGTCACAGTCTCCAGAGTGATAATCACTGTAGCCTGGTCTGGGGTGGAAGAGTTTCTCAGAGACCCCAGTCGAGTTTCAGCGACTGGGTCTGAAGCACTCCAGGTCGAGGATGCTGAACCGGTGGAGGTACTCAGTCAGAGTACAGAAGCTACGTCACAATAAGGTCTCCCTAAGTTCCCACCCATAGGCAGCAGGTGGGGGCCCATAATTAATTTTAAAATAGGTTGGTTGACAAGCCACTGTCCAAATAAAAGCATGCTCCCCTCCAGGGCCGGCGCTTCCATTAGGCCAGTTAGGTAGTGGCCTAGGGCACTCTGTAAGAGGGGGCACCCACAGGGGCTTTAATGCAGTCGGGATAAGTGTCATGTCAGTGTCATGTCAGAATATGCTGGCTGTGTTCAGTCATGGAGACCCCGCCTCCCCATGATATAACCACCGGTGTCCTCCCCTCACTGCTTCAGCCCTCCTTGTTGTAATTAGGCTAGATAAAATTAGAATATAGGGGGTTACGATTGTAACCTCTCCTCTGCCCGCCCACAAACCCGTAACACCATCCCTCCCACCAACCCCGAACATTTTAACTCCACTCTGCAGCCTGCCTAAGCCCCCTCTGCCTAAGCCCTACCTCTAGAAACCAAGTCTTTTGAAGAGGAGAGCAGTGGGAGGGTGCAGCTTCCATGTGCTGCTGCCTCCTGTCCTGTGCCTGCTGGAAGTAACCATGGGAAGACTGGAAGCATGACAACAGAGCAGGTAATACTGACTGACTATGCTGCTTCCAGTTCCCCCAGCCCCCACCTGAGCATGTGAGGGAAGGAGGGCAGCTTGCTGTGTGTGTGTGTGTGTGTGTGTGTGTGTGTATTTATTAGGCAGTGTCTGTGTGTGTGTGTGTGTGTGTGTGTGTATGTGTGTGTGTGTGTATTGGGCTGTGTGTATATTAGGCAGTGCCTGTTTCTCAAAAACAAGAAAGATGTAAGATTCCTTATGATCAGAATCTATAGTGTGTCCATAGAGCCTTGTATAGGGGGTAACCCTTGTAGTAATAACAAAATATAAAGTTGTAGGTAGTCCCAAGCAGAAGAGCTATGGCAATACCGACTAGAAAAAGGACTGTATGGATATGCACATATAAAAAAAAAAACCTTTAATATAGGGTTGTAATTTCCCAAGTAAAAGAAAAGGAAACTTAAAAAACTATCACATCTAAATAACACACAGGGAGGAACTCCGTCAGTATATAAGAAAGGCAGGATGAAGAAATGCTGTAGAGACTAGCTTCAGATTGGGACTAGTGTAAATACTTAGCTCAATCTATCTACAGTAATAACTAAAGCTCCCTGTTAGAGGTAAATGAATTTAGAGATAAACGATTTGAACTAATTCCCGGTCCCTGAGCAGATGACAGACAGTGTGAAGGATATGACTGTATCTATCTCTGTAGCGAATAGGAACTGTTACAAATGTAACCGGGTCCTCTAAACAGGAGAGTCCATAGCTGCCTATAAACTAATGCATAAGCGTCTACATAGACCTAATGTCCCATCAGCTGTAACGTAATCTTACTTCCCCACCCAGTGAGCACATAAAACAGTGCTGGTGATTAAAAACAAAAAAGCATAAACCTAACGTCCGTTTTGGCGCTGCCAAAGCATCTTTGTCAAAGGTAAGAACGGCACTGCACGAGAGTGAATAAATACCGGCACTTTATACCCGCTGGACCAATCAGGAGTGTGGGCGTAAGCGTCATGTCTGCGCCAAAATTTCAGACCACCTGTGTAGAACCAAGGTCCATTCAGCATGTGGTTTCTGACTCCTCCCTTAAAGGGAGGGACTAGCTTGATAGTTTACATGGTAACCATGGCGCCCGCTTTCCTGAATAGGGTTACGTCTGCTACATAGACGGACCCTTTCATTGCCGGATCTCTTTATACCCCCTGATGGAGTTGTACAAATAGAATGATGGGACGTGACGCCCGGTCCGTCAATGAAAGGGTCCGTCTATGTAGCAGACGTAACCCTATGTGGAAGCCAGGTACAGCTCTGAAAAGAGCTAAGTGATTAAGCTGCAGAGATTCCCCTTTCAAGAACGAGAGGAGGCTACGTTTTGAAGGGTCAAGAAGAACTGAGGGTTTATTGACAGACACTCTGCTTTTATGCGATTCTGCCCATGCAAGGGAGACACCCACATAATTAGCAGTACAACCAATCCATACAATATACATTCGGTAAATTCCCTCCCCTCAGATAACTACATAACATAATTAAAAAGGAACAGTTTTTTCCCAAAGTTTGGATGTACCCCAAAGATAGCTTACGTTTCAGGTACCAACATATGTAAAAATCAGCTCAATCGGTTCAGCCGTTCGGGAGATATTGGACTTAGAAGATTTGACTGACCGCACGGGCACAGTAGCCGAAAACAGTTCCATGAATGCTGGCCCTGCAGTCGGTCTAAGAACGTGGGTAAAAACTCCCGATTGGCCGGCCATCCTTATACCATCCTGGGTTCGCTGAAATCCCCATCTGCTGCTGATTCTTTCTACCGAATGCCCGGTCGTTCGGTAGTTTTGGCGATGTTTTCCCGAAGGTATGGAGGTCTCAGCGGTGTTCGCCTGTTTGAGTGTCCGATTTTAGTTCCAGACATTCACCGGCAAACACCGCTGTTCGGGAGTTAAAAAGGCTGCGAACACGTGTAAGTCCCGAAATGGCGGCTGAGCTTACAGTTCCCATAGCGTTCGTGCGGTTGATTCGAATAAAAGTGCCCATCAACCAGAGAGGTAAATTGGCCATAATTAGCAGTCAGGGTGGCCTGTTAAAGGCAGGCAAGCATTCGCATGGTGAATGCTTACAAAAATACCGAACGGCTGTATAATCCATCTGTCCTTTGCAGTCATACTGTGCTTGTTGTTACAGGGAGTTCCCAGTGAATCTGCCATGGCCCCCTTCCCAAACTCAAACCTATCACCATATGACTCCACTCTTAGGGGGCCACTGTGACCCCAATAGACCCCAATAGCAATTCTGGAACCCTGTATCTCCAGCTCAGAATAGTTTCCAGCATATTTCTCCCCCTTCAGAAGGAGACCAATACAGGAGACCCCAGACGAGTTGACTCTGAAGTTAGTGACTACATCCAGATCATCAAGGCCATCACCGAAACGGTACCCCAAACAAATTGCCCATGGAAGAGCAGCACTTACCCAGCCGACCTCTGCATCTACTAAAGCATATACCTGGCGATGCGTGCCCACTGTCCTGTCTCCCTGGATCTCTCTTAGCTGCTGGAGGGAAGGCAGGGTGGCTGGGCTCCCTCTGACATAGGGTTTGGGATCGGAGCTCATTGTCCAGCCTTCCTGGGGACTACAGGTAGAGACCAGCGTCCCATCCATTTGTATTGGATAGAGATCCCCCAGTGCTTGTGGCAAAGGGCTGAGGTTAGCCGTGCTTTGCTCTGGGATCCGCTCTTCCATGGGACCAGCAGTGTCTGATGCCTGAGGCTCGCGGGTTACCAGTGGAGCTCTGCCCCGATGCCAGCGCTTCAGCTGGGGGAGTTGCGCACTCCTTGAACTCCACCTTCACTAGAAGGTCGATCTCCCTGCTCTTCAACTCCAGCGTCATTGCAAGTTGGGCAGAGAGGCCAGCGCTTCAGCTGAGGTGGTGGTGTACTCCTCAAGTTCCACCATCACCGAAAGGCTGTCCTCCCTGCTCTTAACTTCCGGCGTTGCTGCAAGTTGGGGCCAGGGGCCAGTGGTCCTCTGTCCTGATGCCAGCTCTTCTGCTGGGGTTACACTTTGCCGCTGGGGAAAAAGACCAACTGCCTCCTCTCCCTGTAACGCAAACTTCAGCTGGGGAGGGAGATCGACTACCTCTATTCCCAGTAACTAAATCTGCTGCTGAAGGGGGAGACTGACAACCTCTACCTCTCCTTCATGAGTTTCCATGCCAGGAGCTGGTAGATCTGGGATGGCTGTCCAGCATCCCCGTGATTCAGGTGTGGCGAATACGGTTCCTTCCATGTCCACGTCTACCTGACCAACATATTCAAATGTAAGGTCCCCAGTCTCTGGTGCCTGCTGCTGTGCAGAGTCAAACAATTGCTTGTAATCCAGTTCAAGCTCCCTGGTGGCCAGGTGGGTCAAATCAGGTTCCAGGTCAGTTGCTTCTGAGAGATCCAGTAGGTGTTCACTATTATTCCTAATGTCATAAAGCCAGGACCTCTCAGGACTTCCTGTAACGGCAACCCCAGGCATAAAAGGGTTAAACCGCCGTTTTGTAGATCTTCCCTTCCAGAGACACAGGCACAGCTACTGCAGAACACCAAACTCCTTAACTGAATACAAGGGAATGCTCCCAACTCCCGAACTGCATACAAGGTGTAAAGGATCCTTCTATTCGTGCAGTGCTGATCCTTGTAGCTTCTCCCTTAATCCAGCTGGAACAAAGTGATTATAGCTTTCAATCCCCCAAACATGAGTCGAGACTTCATGAAGGGGTAAAACGATCTGATTTAATGGGGGCTACCTGCCCGGTATTTATGCAGGTCTCCCACCTGGTGGACACTCCCCTAGGGGACCAGATGGAAGACTGGGACAAAAGAATTACAGTAGCCAATCGCAGTGGCTATAACATAAGCACTCCCCTTTTACATAGGTCACTCTCTCCTTTCCATCCTGGAGATAATTAACTTAAGGTAGTAAAGAGTTAAACTACCGAATGAACAGGCATCCGGTTAAATGACCGAATGCAGACGCAAGGAGGCTGACGGCTCAGCGGTGTTCGCGCAAATAAGTGTCCATTTCCAGTTCCATACTTTGGGCGCTGAACACCGCTGGCCATTCGGGACTTTAAAATGGCTGCTGACACGTGTTCGGCAAACGAACAAAGGCCACCCAGCATTCGTCAATTAAGATGCGGTTAACCGCAGCTTCTGGGAGGTAAATTGCTGACACACTCCCAATACAGGTGGTCCAGTCATTCGGTTGTTTGTTCGGTAGATTGAATCTACCGAACGCCGGGCAGAAACGCACGAACAAGCCTTTTCTGCAGGGGAAAATAAGGCTTTTTAACATGAGGCCATAGTCCAAGGGCAACAAGCGAGCAACCAGGCTTCTCCAATGCTTCGTGGCGAGGTTTGTTTCACCACATCTCTCCCCTTTTCCAAACAGACTAACAGGGTATCTGACCTCCTGCCAGTCAGTGCCATTGTTAGTCCAGCAGCCCACCCACAAAACACAATCAGCAGTACAGCCCACCCACAATAAATGGTTACTACACCTGGGTAGATGAGAAACTTGTCCATGTCCAGGTGCCTCACCACAGCTGTGCGAGGGACTGGTAGGCTGCCTTGATGGGTTGCTGAGTGGGCAGAGACCAGCGGCACTCTGCCTTGGTGCCAGCGCTACTGTGGAAGTAGCCTGGTTGGACCAACCGTCTCCCCTTTAGATACACAGCGCTGCTGCTGGAGACCCACTGTCTCCCCTTTAGATACACAGCTCTGCTGCTGAAGACCGACTGTCTCCCCTTTAGATACACAGCTCTGCTGCTGGAGGGTGAGACCGACTGTCTCCCCTTTGGCTAAACAGCCCTGTCGCTGGGGGGCAGGACCGACCGTCCCTACCCCCTGTGCTGTAAGTGCAGAGACCATGGTCCCATCTGCACGGTTGTGGTGCTTACTGTCTCCCCTGGGTATGTAAAGATGCCGCTGGGGAGAGGGGGGTAACAAGCTCCTCTCCCATATATACTTCCAGCCACGGGGGAGGGAGACCGACTGTCTCCGCTCCCAGTACAGAGTCCTGCTGCTGGGGAAAGAAGACTGGGCTCTTTATTCCCTGTAGGACACTCTGCCGCTGGGGGACAGGACCAACTGCATTCGAGGAGGTTAACCGTTTCCCCCTGAAGTAGGGGTCCTCATAGACTGGTCCTGTGAGGAACCACAACAGGCAGGTGGAGATGGGACCGAGGTCTCTCCACCGGGCCCAATGGGATGCTGGGCAGCCGACCCAGATCCCCAGCAGCAGCCAGAGTTACCGGGTGCGGAAGCCAGTGGTCCTTACTCGCAAATGTTGAGGGACCTCACAGACTGGTCCTGGGAAGACCCACAGATGGCAGGTGGAGATGGGACTGCTGTCTCTCTACCGGCCCTACAGGGATGCTGGGCAGTCGGCCCAGATCCCCAGTGGCAGAGTGAGTTTTAGGAAGAGACAACGGTCCTCCCCCCAAAGCAGCAGAGTGACTTACTGGGAGAGGAGAGCCTTGTCCTCCCTCCCCAGAGGCAGAGTGTCCAGCAGGGAATAGAGAGCCTAGTCTCCTTTCCCCAGCAGCAGGACATTGTGTTGGGAGCGGAAACAGTCAGTCTCCCTACCCAACGGCTGGAAGTATGTATGGGAGAGGAGGTTGTTACCCCCTCTCCCCAGCGGCAGCCTAGCCCACCAAGGGGAGATGATAAGCCCCACATCGGCGCAGATGGGACTGTGGTCTCTGCGCCCAAGCTACAGGGAGTACGGACAGTCGGTCCTACTCCCCAGTGGCAGAGTATTATATTGGGAGTGGAGACCATTGGTTCACCTCCCCAGCGGCAGCCTAGCCCACAAAGGGGAGATGCTAAGCCCCACACCAATGCAGATGGGACCTCTGAGAATTCCTGAATGATTAACTCAGCATTTGTCAGCCAGGCCCAAGGTGATATTAAAAGAAAATTGCAAAAGTTAGAGGGATTTGTAGGGATGTCCATATCACAGCTAATGGAGATCGCAAATAAAGTATATATGAATAGGGAAACTGAGATAACGCGGGAGGAAGAACGTAAAATGAGAAAGGCAGATATGCTAGCGGTATCTATCACAAGTGTAGAAAGACAGGGAAGGGAGGTGAATAAAGGAGTCGAGAATAGGCTGAGTAAGGGACCTTTAAGTAGGAATCAATGTGCGTATTGTAGAGAGGAAGGACATTGGAAGAATGAGTGTCCACAGAGAGAGCATTATGAAAATAATAGACAAGGAGAGAGAAGAGTACAAGGGAGGTTATAGTGGTAGTTATAGAGGAAGTTTTGGAGGGAACGGTGGGAATAGTAGAGGGAGTGTGTTACGGTACCCTCAGCATTAAAAGTACAAACAGCCGTTTAGTGAATGCTCCCCTTTCGCAATAGCATAGGTTGCATGCGTATCCAGTACAATCATGCGAACTGCAAGCAAGGGAACACTGTAAACTCACGAACGGGATCCGTACGGGCACTTCAGCTCCAAACTCACGATTCGCCAATAGTAGCCAAACGCATATATCTCCCAAGCGGCTAATAATTCCATCCAGCAGTCTCTAGTCGTCGGTAATAAATCCCCCCAATAACGAGACCAAGCTCCGCATTGAGTGTAAAACAAGAACTGCCTTTACTGTGGGCTACCTGCCTGTATTTATGCAGGTCTCCCACTTGGTGGACACTCCCCTAGGGGACCAAATGGGAGACTGTAATAACAGACAGACTTATGGCAAGTTAGGATCCACAGACACAGAATATTCCCAGCATGCATTAGTATTCCCTCCCCTCTGCCCTGGAGATAATTGAGAAGTAATTCAATTATCTCCAGGACATGGACAAATCACCATTTTAAATACAATATAGAAAAACATAAAAATATATAACTTGGCTTCTGTCGAATGCTACCCATTCGTATCACATATCCCCAGATAGCCTGGATCTGAGTGCACATTATTGGCGAATAGCGCTCAGATCCCATACGCATAGTTCAATCGCTATGGAGTCTGTAACGGACCGTTTTGCCCACAAGAGGTTAAAAACCGTTTAGGCGATATTCCCCTTTTTCAGCAGCACAGACAGCTACTGCAAGCACCAATCTCCCGAACTGCAAACCCACGAATTCACCAACTCCCGAACTGCAACCAAGGGAATACTCGAAACTCCCGAACTGCATACCAAGTAGCACTCCAAACTCCCGAACTGGAGACACACGAATAGCTGCTAGCAGACGAACAGGAAAAGCCCCCAAGCGGCTTACACTCCTGGCAATCAGTCTCTATCAGCATACAGTAAATCCTCCCCCCAATAATGAGACGACACTTCACTTTGAGGGTTAAACAGGAACTGGTTTACTGGGGCTAACTGCCCGGCTTTTATGCAGGTCTCCCACCTGGTGGACACTCCCCTAGGGGACCAAATGGGAAACTGGGACACATATTGTCTCTTAGCCAATCACATACATACACCTCCAGGGCCTGGCGGTATCCATCCACGTGTACTTAAGGAACTAAGTGCAGAAATAAGTGAACCTCTGTTTTTAATCTTTCAAGATTCTTTTCTTTCAGGAAGTGTTCCGGAGGATTGGAGGAAGGCAGATGTGGTTCCTATATTCAAAAAGGGTTCAAAATCCTTGCCTGGAAATTATAGACCTGTGAGCTTAACTTCTGTGGCTGGTAAAATATTTGAAAGGTTATTAAGGGATAATATTCAAGAATTCCTTGAGAAGAACATGGTTATCAGCAAAAATCAGCATGGTTTTATGAAGCACAGGTCATGTCAAACTAACTTGATTGCGTTCTACGAAGAAGTAAGTAGAAGTATAGATCAGGGTGTTGCCGTGGATGTGATCTATTTGGATTTTGCCAAGGCATTTGATACAGTTCCACACAATAGATTAGTGTTCAAACTCAAGGAAATCGGTCTAGATGAAAATGCTTGTTCTTGGGTAGAACATTGGCTTAAAAACAGAGTACAAAGAGTTGTCATTAATGGTAAATTTTCAAGCTGGACAGAGGTGGCAAGTGGTGTCCCTCAGGGGTCTGTTCTAGGACCCCTTCTATTTAACATGTTTATAAATGATCTTGAAGACCGCATTGAAAGTCATGTTTCAGTGTTTGCAGATGACATAAAACTTTGTAAAACAATACAATGTGAGCAAGATATTACTTTGCTGCAGAGGGATTTAGATAGACTGGGGGACTGGGCACTCAAATGGCAGATGAAATTTAATGTTGAAAAATGCAAAGTTATGCACTTCGGCGTAAAGAATACACAAGCAACGTATACCCTTAATGGAAGCGAATTAGGGATAACAACACATGAAAGGGACTTGGGAATTGTTATAGACAACAAACTATACAACAATGTGCAATGTCAATCAGCAGTGGCCAAGGCCAGTAAGGTATTGTCATGCATGAAAAAAGGCATTCATTCTCGGGACGAGAATATAATTTTGCCTCTTTATAAATCACTGGTAAGACCACATATTGAATATGCTGTGCAATTTTGGGCACCTGTTCTAAAGAAGGATATTATGGCACTAGAAAAAGTGCAGAGGCGGGCTACAAATTAATAAAAGGAATGGAACATATCAGCTATGAAGAAAGGTTAACAAATTTAAACCTATTTAGTTTAGAAAAACGTCGCCTGAGAGGGATATGATAACATTATACAAATATATTCGGGGCCAATACAAACCATTGTGTGGAAATCTATTCACAAACCGGACTTTACATAGGACACGAGGCCATGCGTTTAGACTGGAAGAAAGAAGATTTCGCCTAAGGCAAAGGAAAGGTTTTTTACTGTAAGAACAATCAGGATGTGGAATTCTCTGCCTGAAGAAGTGGTTTTATCAGAGTCCATACAGATGTTCAAATGGCTACTAGATGCATACTTGCAAGAACAGAATATTCAAGGATATAATCTTTCAATGTAGGGTAATAACTGCTTGATCCAAGGATAAATCTGACTGCCATTCTGGGGTCAAGAAGGAATTTTTTTTCTAGCTTGTTGCAAAATTGTGCTTCAAACTGGGTTTTTTTGCCTTCTTTTGGATCAACAGCAAAAAACAAATGTGAGGTAGGCTGAACTTGATGGACGCAAGTCTCTTTTCAGCTATGTAACTATATGTAACCTTTAAACACTCCCACAATTACATCACAATCCCTCCTCTCTGTCCTGGAGATAATTGGGAAGTAATCCAATTATCTCCCAAGACAGAGGCAAAACTCCATTAACCACATGGCAGTAACAATACAGTAAAATTACATACAGTCACATTTATTACCTAAAACATATACATTCTACATATCCCAGATAGCTTAGATCTGAGCGCACATTACTACCGAATGGCGCTCAGATCACATACATACAGTTCAATTGCCATATAGCCAAAGTCTTTCCCATAGTCTTTCGTTACACGAATAGGCTCCATGGCTTAGCTATCTGGGGGATGCTGTTCATCTGGCGAAACTACCAAATGAACAGTCATTCGGTTCTACTTACCGAATGGGAAGGTAAGGAGGCTGGCGGCTCAGCGGTGTTCGCGCCAATAAGTGTCCGTTTTCAGTTCCATAGTTTGGGCGCTGAGCACTGCTGGCCATTCGGGAGGTAAAATGGCCGCTGCCACGTGTTCGGCAGACGAACAAAGGCCACCCAGCGTTCATCAATTAAGCTGTGGTTAACCACAGCTTCTGGTCGGTTAATTGACGGCACACTCCAGCTCCCAGGTGGTCCATCGTTCGGTAGTTTGCTCGGTAGATGGAATCTACCGAACACCCTGGCAGAAAGGCATGAATAAACCTTTCAGCAGGGAAAATAACAGCTCTGAACTGCAGGGCCATAATCTAAAGGGAGCAGGCTTCTCCAGTGCATAGTGGCGAGGTTGGTTCCGCCACAGACTCAAAGTCTGTTACAGTCCTTCAGTATGCGATTGACTCCATGGGAAGGCTATCTGGGGTAGTCCATTCGTATGTTTAAACCTCCTGAACGGCCGGTCTTCGCATCCTTCTGTTGATTGAGAAGGGGAGGTCGATGGCTTCAGCGGTGTTCGGCAGAAAGAGTGTCAGTTTTCAGTTCCATGAAATATATGCCGAACACCACTGGTCTTTCACATGTTTTAAAATGGCCGCCGCCTCGTGGTCGACATACGAACGACGACCACCAAGTATTCGGTTCTTAATTGAGAAGTGTCTGCGGTTAACCACAACGTTCTAATTGGGATCAATAGGTTAACCAGCAGCACACTTCTCTTCTGGGTGGCCATCCGTTCGGTAGTTTCATTCGGTGGAAAAAGTCAATTCACTGAACAGAGGCATACGAACGGGTAATTCCACGAAAAGGCAAAAACAGGCAAACAGATGAATCCACAACCCAGTCTCTACACAGATGGATCTGTCACAGAGTGTTCAAGGAGATAGATATTATCCACCTACTCAGAGACCAAGAGATAGAGAGGATAGAGATTTTGTGAGTCTGGCTGACACTATCATGGCAGATGATATTGATACCGACCGGCTCCATCCCCCTTGGCCGAGCGGAGCCTATGGTCAATGTAGCAATAGGGGGAAAGAAAAGTTCTTTCATGATTGACACTGGTGCTGAACATTCCGTGGTGACTAAACTGGTGGCTCCCCCTTCAGGAAAAACTATAACTGTGATAGGAGCTACTGGGAGAAGCGCAGCTAGATCGGTTCTTAAAAGTCGCATTTGCATTCTGGGAGGCCATTTGATGAAGCACCAGTTCCTATATATGCCAGAGTGTCCGATTCAACTTCTAGGAGGAGATCTATTATCGAAGCTTCAAGCCCAGATAACTTTTCTACCCAATGGATCAACGTTATGTGTGAACACAACCCCAGTGAAAATGATATAATATAAAAGCAAACTGAGACTTCCCTTATCTCTAAGGTGAAGTATCCAGATGAATCCCCGAAGACCTCCTCCTGTCTTCAATAGATATACACAGAAAAATAGGGGACAATCTGCTAAATACAAATAAAACAAAAAAACATAGCATATAACTGTGTGGAGACTGGTATTGATGTGCAATCACAAATGGTCACTCACAATTTTAAGGAGTTAAAAAAGCCTTGAGTGGTGTCTTTATGGAGTTAAAGCAGCTTTATACAGTATTTTTCCGTATCCAGTGTGTTGTTCCTAATCACATATTCCTCAGCAAATAGGTATATATGTCTCAAAGAGAGAAAATGTACAAAAATGTAGTGCACTTCCAGAATATAATAAAAAGTATTTTAATGACTTACATTTAAGAATAAAACAAACAGCATGTCACCATAAACGTCCTACGCGTTTCGTCCTTAAGATGGACTTCCTCAGGGACTTGGTATGATAAAGTGCAGTTAGAAATAGCAGCAATAATAACAATATCCCCCCCACAGTCCTTTATATACACCCCCATTTAATCTTTAAAGTCTTTCAGCTGGTATTCAATTTTCAATTTCGGCGGTATGGAGTCCGATGACGTCATCGCGTCCACCGCGTGCGTTCCACCATGCGTTCCACAGACCCGGAAGTGGGTCGCGATCGTCATTCTCTCTCTTCTATTCCCATGCATTGACTCAAAATTTATACAAACAGGTGGATAGAGCGAAAAAGGGGAGGAACAAATAATTAAAAAAATACTCTGGACGGCACTACAAACTAAAAAGATCAAATGAATGTACATTCTCACTAAGATCTAAAATTAAAGACACATATGTGTATATATATATCCCTTTTTCATTAGATTTCACAAATCATTTTCTCACATACTTATCATACATATTTCCTTCTTATTACATAACATCTTGGATAATTTAAAAATTGTAACAAACTATACATATGTAGTATATAAACAATGAGCTCATTTACATTGCACTCCTTGTCTCATTCTTAGGAAAGGATAAAGATTTTTTTGAAAAAAGCTAAACCTTCAAAGTGAAAAAATATAAATATAATTAAATAATATGAAAATAAAAATAAAAATAAAATAATTACTTAATAATAAATAAAGATAAAGTGAAAAATAAATAAAAAAATATAAATATGAAAATCAAAATAAAAATAAAATAAAAATAAGAATAAGAATGAAAATTAAACTGAATAAAAATAAAGTGAAAAAATGAAATAAAATAAAATAAAATAAAAATAATAATACAGATAAAAATAAAATAAAAATAAAAATAAAAATGAAAATAAAAATGAAAATGAAAAAATAAAAATAAAAATGAAAATAAAAATAAAAATGAAAATAAAAATAAAAATGAAAATAAAAATAGAATAAATAAAAATAAAAATAAATAGAAATAAAAAATAATAAAGATCTTTAATTTATCGAATGGGAAAAAAAATGCAATGTTTCCCAAACATCAAAATGCAGAATCAATGATTCACTCAATCCTCAAAAAAACTCCACAAATCAATGTCTAAATTTAGACCAAAAGGTTGGAGTGTCTTTAGTTTGTTGATCCAAAAAGTCTCTCTTTGAGAGAGCTTTTTGGTTAAATTACCTCCTCTCCAATATGGGTCCACATGTTCTATGCCCAAAAAAATAAAACTCTGCCAATCGAATTTGTTACAAGTATTGCAATGTAGTGGTACTATGTGTTTCACTGATTTTTTTCTTATATTATTTTGATGTTCTAGTATTCTCTCCTTTAACTTTCTGCATGTTCTCCCTACGTACTGTTTTCCACAAGGGCATTGTAACATGTATACCACATTTCTCGTATTGCAATTTATATTGGATTTTATTTTAAATTTCTCCTTTGTGGTAAAACTCATAAATTCTTTCTTTTGTACGAATTTCTGATTTTTACATGAATATAATCAATAAATGATGACATATACATGCGGGATTGGGAATCCAAGCACGTGTGGAGTGGGCATGGCTGGGTAGCGAACCTGGTCCTATGGAAACGTTTTATTGATGACATAATTCTGATCTGGCGGGGTTCACATGAGGATCTGTCATCATTTATTGATTATATTCATCAAAATGACTACGGTTTAAAATTCACATATGAAATAAACACCACTACTATCAATTTTCTTGATTTAAGCCTCTTTATAGAAAATAATCAGATTCAATCTAAATGTTTCTTTAACAGAAAAAGTTGCCATAAAGATAAATGGTTGGAAACCATACCAAAAAGTCAGCTAATACGAGTGAGAAGAAACTGTACAAAGAACTCAGATTACAGAGAACAGGCTGAACATCTAAAAAACAAATTTTTGGCAAAGAAATATGAAACAACATTGTTAGATAAAGAAATCAAAGAAATAGAAAAAAGAAATAGAAGGGATTTAATAGCACCAAATCCCAAAAGACATCCTAAGGATAATTATAATTTTTCTTTTACGACCCAATACAATACACAACATTGGAAAATAAAAAAGATCCTCAACAAACACTGGAATATTTTGTGTCAGGATCCCATCCTGGGTAAAGTGTTGCCAAAAAAAACACCAGTTATTTTTAGGAGAACAAAAAACCTAAAAAATGTATTAGCACCTAGTTACGCTTTAAAAATTCCACATAAAGGGGGGATTTCAAATACTAGTGGTTTTAACCCTTGTAACTCCTGTAAAGCATGTAAAAATCAGAAATTCGTACAAAAGAAAGAATTTATGAGTTTTACCACAAAGGAGAAATTTAAAATAAAATCCAATATAAATTGCAATACGAGAAATGTGGTATACATGTTACAATGCCCTTGTGGAAAACAGTACGTAGGGAGAACATGCAGAAAGTTAAAGGAGAGAATACTAGAACATCAAAATAATATAAGAAAAAAATCAGTGAAACACATAGTACCACTACATTGCAATACTTGTAACAAATTCGATTGGCAGAGTTTTATTTTTTGGGGCATAGAACATGTGGACCCATATTGGAGAGGAGGTAATTTAACCAAAAAGCTCTCTCAAAGAGAGACTTTTTGGATCAACAAACTAAAGACACTCCAACCTTTTGGTCTAAATTTAGACATTGATCTGTGGAGTTTTTTGAGGATTGAGTGAATCATTGATTCTGCATTTTGATGTTTGGGAAACATTGCACTTTTTTCCCTTTCGATAAATTAAAGATCTTTATTATTTTTTATTTCTATTTATTTTTATTTTTATTTATTCTATTTTTATATATATTTATTTTTATTTTTATTTTCATTTTCATTTTTATTTTTATTTTCATTTTTATTTTTATTTTTTCATTTTCATTTTCATTTTTATTTTTATTTTTATTTTATTTTATTTTTATCTGTATTATTATTTTTATTTTATTTCATTTTTTCACTTTATTTTTATTCAGTTTAATTTTCATTCTTATTCTTATTTTTATTTTTATTTTATTTTTATTTTATTTTTATTTTTATTTTTATTTTCATATTTATATTTTTTTATTTATTTTTCACTTTATCTTTATTTATTATTAAGTAATTATTTTATTTTTATTTTTATTTTCATATTATTTAATTATATTTATATTTTTTCACTTTGAAGGTTTAGCTTTTTTCAAAAAAATCTTTATCCTTTCCTAAGAATGAGACAAGGAGTGCAATGTAAATGAGCTCATTGTTTATATACTACATATGTATAGTTTGTTACAATTTTTAAATTATCCAAGATGTTATGTAATAAGAAGGAAATATGTATGATAAGTATGTGAGAAAATGATTTGTGAAATCTAATGAAAAAGGGATATATATATACACATATGTGTCTTTAATTTTAGATCTTAGTGAGAATGTACATTCATTTGATCTTTTTAGTTTGTAGTGCCGTCCAGAGTATTTTTTTAATTATTTGTTCCTACCCTTTTTCGCTCTATCCACCTGTTTGTATACATTTTGAGTCAATGCATGGGAATAGAAGAGAGAGAATGACGATCGCGACCCACTTCCGGGTCTGTGGAACGCATGGTGGAACGCACGCGGCGGACGCGATGACGTCATCGGACTCCATAACGCCGAAATTGAAAATTGAATACCAGCTGAAAGACTTTAAAGATTAAATGGGGGTGTATATAAAGGACTGTGGGGGGGATATTGTTATTATTACTGCTATTTCTAACTGCACTTTATCATACCAAGTCCCTGAGGAAGTCCATCTTAAGGACGAAACGCGTAGGACGTTTATGGTGACATGCTGTTTGTTTTATTCTTAAATGTAAGTCATTAAAACACTTTTTATTATATTCTGGAAGTGCACTACATTTTTGTACATTTTTCTCTCTTTGAGACATATATACCTATTTGCTGAGGAATATGTGAGGAGGAACAACACACTGGATACGGAAAAATACTGTATAAAGCTGCTTTAACTCCATAAAGACACCACTCAAGGCTTTTTTAACTCCTTAAAATTGTGAGTGACCATTTGTGATTGCACATCAATACCAGTCTCCACACAGTTATATGCTATGTTTTTTTGTTTTATTTGTATTTAGCAGATTGTCCCCTATTTTTCTGTGCAATGGATCAACGTCTCTGAGGTTTAATGGATTACCAGGCATAATGGCGGTATCGGTGCCAATGGAAGAAGAATGGCGCTTCTACTCCATAATGACAAGTGTAAACCCTAAGAGTGATGAACCTTTATTTGACATTCCAGGAGTATGAGCAGAGAATAATCCACCTGGGCTTGCTCGTAATATACACCTATACATATTGAACTAAAGCTTGGGGCCTATCCTGTGAGCCTACGTCAGTATCATATACCTCAAAAGGCTAAGAAAAACATACAGACCTACTTGGATAAGTTCCTAAAATTCTGTACTTCCCCCTGGAACACTCCATTATTACCTGTTCAGAAACCAGGATCAGATGAATATTGTCCTGTACAAGATTTAAGAGCAGTTAATGATACAGTAGTCAATATACACCCAGTTGTACCCAACCCTTATAATCAGCTTGCTTTGATACCAGGTGGGGCAACCTACTTCACAGATCTAGACCTTAAGGATGCTTTCTTTTGCCTTCGGATTGCTGCTGAGAGCCAGTGTATCTTTGCTTTCCAATGGGAAGATGCTTGTGACGAGAGCAATCTCGCCACATTGCATTGGAGAAGCCTGGTTGCTTGCCTGTTGCCTCTGGACTATGGCCCCATGGT